>AUXI01000100.1:0-46003 GCA_000482105.1 Crithidia acanthocephali | reverse complement strand
GGCAGCCGCGATGTTCGCTGAAATCCGTGATGGCGGTGACAACATCACCTCCCGCCTGCGCCACGTGACGGACGATGAGAAAGCCTACAAGAAGAACATCCAGCACGGCGAGATCGACATGAGCGAGCTGGAGAAGAAGAAGGCCGCCGCAGAGGCTCGGCGAGCGGAGCTCAAGAAGGCGGACGCTGCGGCCACGGACGCCGCTCCTGCCCAGGCGCCTGTGTTAGAGTTGGAAGGTGACAAACGGTGGATGGTGCGCTTCCACGCCGGCACGCCATCGGAGCAGTTGGTGCTGGAGTTGGACAAAGTGGAGATGCGGCACGCCGTCCGCATTGAGAACTGCCAGCACGTCTACATCACCCTCGCGAACAAGGTGAACTCCGTCAGCGTCGTGAACTGCACGAAGGTGCAGGTGGCGCTGCAGACCATCGTCGCCTCCCTCGAGGTGCTGAACTGCACGAACTGCGACGTGCAGGTGGCGCAGGCGGCGCCGACAGTGGCGGTGGAGCGCTCGTCGAGCATCAACATCTACCTGCTGGACCGCGAAGAGGCGCGCAACACGGAGGTGGTCACGGCGTGCAGCTCCACGGTGAACGTCCTCTTTCCATCTGAAAAGGACGACGACGACGTTGTGGAGCGGGCGATTCCGGAGCAATTTGTTTCCCGCATTGTGCCAGACGGCAAGGGTGGATTCAAGGTGGAGACAAAGCCCAGTGAGTCTTTCTGAACGCAGAGCTCTCAGTTTTATTCTTCTCTATTTTGCTGTTTTTCTCTCGCGTTTGCTTGCCCGCCTCGTTCACGCTGTTTTTCTGTTCCATTAGATCTATCGAATGCCTATAATTAGAGAATCTGCATAGTTTTAAAACACGTGAATGAGAGTCTTTATTTGACACCAAACCATAAACCTAAGCAATGAAAGAGAAGAGTTTTTGCCTTCATGACTGTTTTCTGATGGTGTGTGGAACACTCCGTGGCTGCGCCGCAGTGTCATTGTCGTCTCCACAACGACTAGCTACGAAACGGGTTTTTTTTTTTTTCTCGGTGTCCTTCGCTCCACGTCCCAAATGAGTTATGTTTCTGTGTAGTGCATCTGCAGCTGCGGTCACAAAAAATGCGCTTGCGTGGTGGTGCGCATCGCTTGTTCTCGAAAAGAAAGCACAGCACTGTAGATTCTTGGTTGCTCACTTCCCCTTTGTCATTTTATTGATTTTCTTTTTTTTCTCCCTCTGTTCTCCTTCATCTCTTCTCATTTCGGTTCAGCTCCTGCACCTAAGCCTCACGGCTAGCAACACGTTGGTGAATAGCTTTTCTTCTGTTATACACGTTAGATTCTGTTTTCCCCTTTTCTTCTTCTTTCCCTTCTTCACACACAACCACACTTTCACACACAGACAGACCCAACAGCAGCAGGTTGCACCTGGCGCGCGGGTTTCGAACGCATTGCCGGTGCAGCCCTGTTCTCTTTTCATTTTCCCTCTTCTTTCTCTCCTGTTGCCTTTCAGCTTCAACAACACACTCCTTACGCATCCCATCGGCACACCCTACACACTCGCACGGGAGCCACTACCGTTATCTTGTATCAACACTCCGCCTACGACTGCGACTTCTCCACTGACGCTGCGATGGCCACTATCAACACCGAGCTCTCGCTCGTCCGCCGCTTCCACGCGCTGCTGCAGAACTACGACGCCCGACCAGCGGTGGCGCGGCGCAACACGCTGCCAACCCTTGCGCGCTTCCTGCGCAGCAAAGACCGCGACATCCGCAAGCTTTCGCTCGAGGCGGTCTACCTCCTGGCCGAGCATCCGGAGAACTTGGAGCTGTTAGGCAACGACCGCGAGCTGCTGGACGGCGTGGTGGATATTTACGACGCGGCGCAGTACGACGATCCAGAGCTGTGCGAGCTCTCGAGCAACACCTTAGACCTCCTCGCCTCGACCTTTGCGGACGGCGATCCGCGGGAGCGAGTTGTGGCGCGACGCGCGGAGCAGGAGGCCGGTGTCGGTCCGCTTGGTGCCACGCCGGCCACTCAGGCCGAGCCCCACCCGCGCACCGGCAGCTCGAACGACCTGAAGGATTTGACCAACGCGATGGGGGAGTACGACACGATCGTGGCGGTGATGCCCGGCGGCCCGGAAGCGACGGCCGACGCCGATCAGCTTTCCATTGTTTCCAACGGCACTGGCTATGAGACGACGAGTTGCAGCTCGCGGCAGACGCGACGCGTCAACGGCGATCAAGTGCGACCGTCGGAGGTGATCCGAGGAGTAGGAAAGGACTGTCCGCTGTCCATCGTGCTGGAGATCCCGGCGCTGGACGCGATGACGGACATCTCTGACATCGAAGAAATCCTGCAGACCACCCGCGGCGTCATCTCCTACACGGTGACGGCGAGCGCACATCAGATCCGCGTGTTCCTCTCCGCCTTCGCGCAGGCGCCGCTGCAGAACCTGCTGGCAGAGGCGGGGTACGAGAACGTCCTGGCCAGTGCGGAGCGGATGCGCTACCAGGCCGGCGATGGCGGGAACCAGAGCCTCAACAACAGCTTCTTCTTTGACGAAGGGTCGAAGCGGCCGACCTACGTGCAGTCCGCGAAAAACTTCGCATCGAGCCTGCTGCGCTCCGTCATGGTTTACAGCGACCCGCAGAACAACTCCCTGGCGGCCCGTGTGCGACAGCAGCGATCGGCGCAGGAGGAGGGGGGCAGCACCACAGCCGACCGCCTCGCACAGGCGTTCGCGCGTTGGTGGTAGATAATGACGCTGCAGAGCGTGAGCATGGTGGAGGCGAAATCAGCGACTCTATGCGTCAACGTGACGGCGGCGGACAGATGCAATTAGGGCAGAGTTTTTCGTTGTTGTTGATGTTGTCGTTTCAGCCCTCTGCGCTTTGTCGGCGGCTGACCTGTTCGCCGGTTGGTCGGCTCTATTGCACACGTACTTTTCATGGCATCCGCGCATCTCTTACTGTGTTCCCCATCGTTCACTCTTTTTTTTTATATAGAATCCGCTCGATTGTACATTGTCAATATCATTGCTTTCTCTTTTGTTGTTGTTGTTGTTGCTTTGAGTTGTTTGTGTTCTTTGTGAGTGGCTGTTGTTTTCTTCTCCTTTTTGTAGATGCATTCTCGCTCTCTCTATCTCTCTCTCTTTCTGAGCCTCAGTTTGCAGCATTTTTCCTTCACGTCTTCGTCCGTGTGGCTTTTCAAGCTGGAGGCTTTATTTTGAAAGCAAGAGAGCTTTCCTTACTGTCAGTCACAGAGGTACGTCGACCTGACTGTGCATCTTGATAGAAAAACATATCAAACTCAGATGCACCGTAGACGGAGTGAAAGTCATGGGACCTGAACGTGCCAGTGCCTGCAGCTGCCTCGGCTCGTTGTTGCCTGACGGTGAGGGCACTGTGCAAGGTTTTGTTCCTTCTTTTCGTTGTTTCATTGCTTTCTTTTCTATTGTTCCCGTGTATGAGCCGTCACTTTCACTTTGCTTAAACAGAACCTAAACTCTTCGTTGTTCATGAGCCAAGTTTGCTTTCATTCAAAACGCAGTTATCGACTTTCTCATTTTCGCAATGTGGTCTTTATGTAGGAGAAGAGAGAATCCTGTGCAGCGATGCATGCATTCGTTGACGCTACGCAGCGTTCGCGATCGCACCCACGCGGCTGTTAGAGTTGTATCGTTAAGCGCTCCCAACAAGCCTCCCTCACTTTCAAAAGAGCAGCGTTGATGTTCTCGTCTTGGACGCAACTTGTTCTTTTTTCTCCCCGCTTTTTGGTCTCCAGTTGTTCCACTTCACTCTTGGCTCGCTAGATTCCGCAGTTCATCGCTTCGCCTGCGTTTTTTTTTCATTATTATTGCGGCAGTCGTGCGCATAATCGTACAGCGCAGGTCTTGCAAATACCACGCATTATCATATCACTTTTTTTTCTTGTGTGTGTGGTCTCTTCAATAGCCTCCTGCCTTGAGACAGCCATCACGGCCCCTGTACCCATGAAGCTCTTCGCCCTAGCACTTGTGCTAATGGCACTGACCATCGCCACCACCGCAAGGGCGACTGCCAGCACCCCGTACAACCTTTTCTCCGGCGTGTACGTGAAGCTGCTTCCCGGCAAGGAGCTGTGCCTGAACTACAATGCGTACCGCGACCCGCAGGGGGACCCGGTGACAGTGGCGTTTCAGCACCGCTGCATTGACACCCGCCTGGCCGGCATCCGCACAAAGCTCTACGGCCCGAGCAGTGAGCCGGGCAAGCGCGGCCGCGAGATCCCACTCGACGAGAACCTCGACACCTTCGGCGACAACACGCAGATCTTCTTCAAGGCGGAGCAGACCGGCACCTACAAGATGTGCTTCCTGCTGCCCCTCATGAAACCGGCCATGCGCTTTGAGATGTCCTTTAGCGCCGTGAACGACGTGGTGGAGCCGCCGATGCTGGAGGACGAGGCCTTTGTGGTGGATAAGCCGCCGGAGATGGACGACTACGCGGACCGCCTGCACATGATCAACATCTCCCTCGAGACGACGGTGGATGAGCTGCGCATGTACCAGGCCCGTCGCTCCTTCTTCGACCACACGACGAAGTCGGCCTTCAACCTGTGCCTGCTCAGTGTCGTGGTGAACATCATTATTGCCGTAGGTGTCAGCCTGTGGTCAGAGAAATACCTGGAGCGTTACTACGTGAAGCAGAAGATCGCTTAGAATGCCCTTGCTGCGCAACTGAGAAGCTGCTGCGGCGCTTTCACCTCTCGTTCCACGAAAAAAAAGTCATGCAAACTATATGTACAGTTTCCTATTCTGCACTCCGTTTGGTGCGTGCTTTTGTTGTTGTTTGTTTTTAATGTGCTTCATGTGAAAAGAAGGTCCGTTGACCTCACGCTTCGTCGTTCTTTGTTCTTGCCGTACTGCAGGAGCGCGGTACCAGGAAAACACCTTATAGATCCATTCAAGTGCTTTTTTCTTCGCTAGTGACAGTAGTGTAGAGCACGTTGAGGCCTCTCGGCTGGTCGCTGGACGTCACGAATGCAGCGTGACCCCTGCTCTGCTGATAGAGTCCACGAAAGCAAAGAGTTCATTCCGCTCTTTCTTCCGTTTTTTTTTCCAACAGACTGTTTGAGTCAGCTTTGTTGTTGTTGTCCTCTGGTGAAGCTAGCCCTTGACCTACTTTGAACCAAATGCTTCTCGCTTCCTCTTCCCCTCCAACTCGCTGTCTCTTGAACCCAATCCTGCCTGCGGCTCTCACAAGCAACGAACTTCGACACACTCTCACAGTCGTGAATGCAACGGCATGTCGGAGAGAAGGTGGTGTAGTGGGATGCCGCTGTGTCGGCACCGCATCCTCACCGCCGCCGTGACAACCGTGCGATGCTTCACGCACCAGGACCATCACCAACACCACCACCCCGTGCATCCGCTGCTGTCGCACGGCGAAACGACACCGCGCGAGTACGCTGAGCGACGGCAACGTTTCTTGCGCCACCTCCCACCCCACAGCATCACCTTCGTGCCTGCCGCCGACGACTGCGTCTACAGCCACGATATCCTGCATCCACACCGGCAGGACTCGCTGCTGTACCATTTGTTTGGTCTGCACAACCCTCTTCGCCGCCAGCTCGACCCGCCGTCAACGAGCCTCAGCGAGGACGTGCGTGCAACCATGGCGATCTTCGCGCGCGGCGCCGACGACAGCGCGCACACCCTCCTCTGCGTTCCTCCTCCCACTACAAACCCCGCAACGGCGCTGTGGGCAGCGGAGACGGTGCCACTGACCGTCTACGAGGGGATGCTGGCGCCACCGTGTGCGATGGCACCGGGAGGCGAGGCAGGGCCAGCGTGCACGTCTGCCGTCATTGCAAATGATGTGCGCGGCATCTGCAAAGCCGTGTGCCGTCTAGTGGCGCAGATGGCACAGCAGCAGCTGGCAACGTGCGTGGAAGTGCGAGAGCGTACGAGCGGTGCATCCTCGAGGACGCCAACAGCAGAGGCGTGCGTGGCGAACGACCGCGGCGCTCTGCTGCGCATCATGCCGCAGCTCTTTGCCATGTACCCGCAGCAGCTGCGATGGGACGGACGGCGCTACCGACTGCCACGGCCTCACTCGGCACCGCCTCTCCTGCGAAACCCACCGGCTGAAACACTCCAGACACCAACAAAGGGAGTCGTACCAACCTTTCATCACCCTCTGGAAGCTTTTTTTCACACAGTTGACACCACTGCGTTCACAGTGCACCTGCCTCGCCTCTTCTTTGACGGAACGTCGCAGCCGGCGTGGGACACGGCCACCTTCCACTACCAGACGGCCGCCGCCTACACGCCAGGTCTCGTCTCTGCCTCGCCGCGGGGGGCCGCCAGCGGACCAGAAAGGTCTTTGCATGATGAGGTTGTGATTGGCGAACGCACGTCAGGCACACAAGCGCGCCACTCCGCCACCCCGCCAACGCGCGGGGCGGTCTCGCTGCCAATTCGACGTGCCGACCGCTACGCCTGGGCTTACCGGCTCATAAAGACGCCGTCGCAGGTGCGCCAGCACTTCCGCAGCGCACGGGTCACCGAGCACGCCTTCCTCCGCCTCCTGCAGCGCTCCGCCACGACGGCAGAGGAGCACGCGCTGCACTGCGCCTTCGAGCAAAGCGTGTGCGAGGGCGGCGCGCACTTCGGCCCCGGTGCGCGCGTGAGGTTCGCCTACGTTCCCGTCATCGCGAGCGGCGTGCGCGGGACGGACATCCACTACACCGACAACTGCGCCAACGCAGCAGCCGGCGTGGACGTGGTACGCGTAGATGCCGGGGTAGAAGTGGAGAACGTGCCGACGGACTGCACGCGTACGTTTCCGGCAGGGTCGACTGCCTTTGCCACGCCGCAGCTGGTGCAGCTGTACGATGGACTGGTCCGACTGCAGCGCACGTTGCTCCGTCGACTCGGCCCTGGCGTGGCGGTGGCCGATGTGGCGAAGCTACACCTGGACGAAACGCGCGCGCTGCTCTGTGCGCTCGGCGTGGATGTCCGCCGCGTCAACGCAGCCCCCGCATCCGCATTCACAACTCCCTCATCATCATCACCGTCATCCCTCCCAGTTCTCTCCTCCACCCTCGCTTCTGGAGAAGAGATGGAAGAGGCGGAAGTCCAACTCCCCATGGCGCTGGTGCGGTCGTGCTTCTGCGCACACGCCTTCGGACACCTCTTCGGCCTTGACATCCATGAAGAGTGGAGCGCAGTTGATGCGGCCGCCGCGACCCCGCATGTCTTTCGAGGTGGCATGATGCACACCGTCGAGCCGGGAATCTACATGCCGAGTCTCGCCCGTGCTGGCCAATTCGGCCTCGCCGCGGCGCAGCTGCCACTTGCCTTCCACAGTGGGGTGGGCATGCAAGTGGAGGACGACGTGCTTGTCCTTCCTCCAGCATCCTGCGAAAACAGCAGCAACGGTGGTGACGTGGCCGCGCCTCTCGCCGACGGAAAGGTGCTTCCATCCTGCTTATGGAGTCGAGGCGTGTATCTGCAACACGCGGTAGCCGCTTTTGGCCGGTACTACGGCGAAACCGGCGGTGTCCGCGGCGGTTGTGCAGAGTCGTGCCGTCTCTCCTTGCTGCAGTCGCCTTCCATAGTCGTGCAGCTCTGTCAAAAGCACCTTCTCGATTTAATTGCGGCTGGCAGCGTAGCAGCCACACCGCCTGCGCACGAGTGGATTGTTGTGTGCTTCCTCTTCTCGCAGCGGCTGGCAGTAGACGGCTACGACGCAGCGGCGGCGGCATTGGCGCGCGATCTTGTCGTGGTTCACGCGCTCGAATTCACACCATGGCCGGCGTATGGTGGTGAGGCGGCTCCTCTCATGCCCGATGCGGCGTACACGGCGTGGTACCCGTACGACATCGTTGTGGTGACAGCATCGGTTCCAAAAGACCGGCAGTGGATCGAGTCCCTGATGCTCCGAGAGATAAGGACGGGAGAGGAAAAAGTATGAAGCTTCAGCCGCGGCCAATGCAGGCAGTCGCGCATGTATCCTCACGTTATCGTGTGAAAGTCAGAACCTTTGAAAACAAGTTGGCGAAGCAAGAAGAGCACAGCAGCGGAGAGGCTCTGAGAGCCGCAGCCTGTAAGTTTCCAATTGACATGCAGCTTTTTCTTTTTTCTCTCTTTCACAACAGATTGCCTCGGTATGGAAAGGAACTGTGCCGCGCCGTTCGCACCTGAGCAAACGCAAATGGCGCAGACAAGAAATTGTGTTGCAACAATCGGTTCTTTGACATGTTTTGCAAATAAAAGTGTTTTCTCTCTCTACCCCTCTATCTCTCTATCTCTCTCTCTCTCTCTCTTTCCTCGTTTACTTGCGTCTTCTTCTGTTGATGTTTGCGTGGTTGTTGCAGCTTCTTTTTTTTTTTCTTTTCCTACTCCACTGTGTTGTTGGAGGCCTGCATTGCCTTTTGATTGGACTCAGGAAACAGCTTCTTCACTGTGCATCCCGTTCGTTTGTAGGTCACAACACACACACACACACACACACACACACAAGCGACATAGAGAGAGTGCTGTGTGCCTTTTCATGCTCGCTTCCTTGTCGTTTTCACTTTGAACAGTGGCACTTCATTTTTCTTCACCGCCTTTAGTAAACCGCCATGCGCTACAATGTGGCGGTCAAAGCTCTGTTGAAGAGACTGGGGCAGAATGAAAACGCACTCAACACCGAGGTCCCCCAGTCGCTGGTGCGTCAAGCTACCCTTTCTACACTCCGGACGTGTCAACGCTTTTCCGCAACGTGGAGGTCGGAGTCGTACACCGATACTCCCTTCGATGCACTCGACGATGCACATGACTCCGCTTTGGAAAGACACGCACGCAACGTTGCCAAGTGGGGCCACCTGCCAAGCCACCTGCCAGCTCTCCTGCTGCACCTGGAACTCTCACGGATAAACCCTTGCTTGTCAAACAACGTGGTGACGCACGACCGGCTCGCAGCGTCGCTGCTGCGCAACATACCGCGGCCGCACTGCTCGTTGCTTGTGTACGGCCTGTACCGCTCTCTCTTGCTCAGCCTCCTCCCCAGCGACCTACGCAACATGACCAGCACCAACATCTTCGTCCTTTTCGTGTGTCTGTCTGCGATTAAGGTTATCAACGAGGAGTCGGCGGGTGACGAGGAGAGCTACGGCGGGAGAGAGCTCCGTCACTTCCCCAAGACACAATCGGAGAACCAAGCGGTCGCCAACGTGGTTGCGCGGCTGCCACGAGGGCTGAAGGCGTACTTCACCATTGACGATGACGCGCCACTGCTGCGCCGACTGTGCGCCGAGTTTACGCGCCGGCTGCCAGCCAGCGGGGAAAGCTTCCATGGCGACTACGTCAAGACACTCGCGGATGCCGGGGCGACAGGAGATGCCCGTATGACGTACTTGTTTGCTGTGGTGCAAGGGGCCTCATCTACGCAGCAGGTGTCCCGTGAAGAGTTCATCATGTTTCTGCCGAAGCTCAATCTCATCGAGGCGAAGACGAAGAGGCTGCGCTTTTTCGCACAGCTGCAACATACGGAGGAGCTAGGGCTATCAACTAAGCGAAGAATGCAGTCGGAGTACTACACGGAAAACGCAGCGGTCGCCATCGCCAACGCGCTCTCCCATCTCTGCCTGCTGCACCATATTGCCGATATCGCGTCCGTCCGTCTGCTCAACGTGACAGAGTGGATGTTTCTCATCTCCGCCTCCACGTCGAGCGAGCCTCGATGGTCCGTGCAGGCGCTGCCCGCCTTGCGCACCGCCTTGCGCATCGCGGAGGAGCAGCGTGTGGCGCGCGGCAAGACGCAGAACAGCTTTGGCGGCGCGAAAGAGTCCCTGTTTCCGCATATGCACGAGGCGCGCCAGTGCTGGATGCTGCGCGGCTTCATCGGGTCTCTCTTCGCGATGCGCAACAACGGCGCTCAGCTGCGCGGCGTCATCAACGCCACCGTCCCGCTTCTGTGGGAGTACGCGCGGCAGCTGCGCCGCGCCGACGAGTTGACGGTGCGACGGCTGTTCGAGCTCCACAACGTCATGCAGGGTCTGTGGGTCGTGACGCGGCTCCTCTGGTACATCGACAGTCCACGCGCTGCGGCGCTGAGCGGCGCGGGTGGCCGTGGAAGCGGCAGCACGCGTGATGGCATGGACGCCAACGAGGACGACGACGCTGACGGCGACAACAGAGAGCCCATTGCGTTCCAAGCGTGGGCAGCAGCGGAAGAGTCGACTGAAATGCTGAGGGAAGATGATGTGCTGGCGGTGTCGAACTCGATCATCAGCACCGTGGAGACAGCGCTGGTGAGCAGCGGCTACTTTACAGATCTCCTCGCCACGCCGCACGTAACCGCCGTCGCACCTGACCCGGCAGTCGTCAGCAGCACGGCGGCGACAGCCGACTCAACACCGGCGCCCCCGCCAAAGCGTGGCAGCGGCTTTGCCCGGTCGACCCAGGTGCCGAGGCTGGTGCGGTCCCCTGTGTGTTCCAGCAACTCTCGCCGCTCGAGGCAACGGCAGGTGAAGGAAGCTGCCCTCGTTCAGCTCTACCTTGACGCGCAGCTGACGTACTGCACGGTAGTGCTGGAGAGGTTCAGTGATCGGTCCGACATGGTGCGCGAGGTGGTGGCGACGGCGTTGCGCGTGTTGCCAATTTCGGCCGCCTTGGCCGGCCCCGATCTGGAGAAAATTCGGCGTGGTGTGGAGGACCACTTGAGCTTCGACACGGTGTCGAATGGGCACAGCCCGCATGACTCTTCTCAGTGGAGCGAGGGGAGAAAGGTGGACCCGTACGGCCGCTTGCCTGCGCGTCTCGTGCGGGAGATCGACGTCTACTCCCACCAGCGGCCCACCGCCTTGCGTTTAATTGGCCAGCTGCTCCAGCTGACTGGCGACCACGCCCTCTCTACCGAGGAGCGTGTCATCGCAGTTGGACTCGTGGCTGACGCGGCGAAGGAGGGCTGCACGTTGCTTGATCTGTTTCTGAAGGCACAGTACGTGCACACTCGCATGGAGCGGCTGGTGCACGAGTCACTCAACTGCTACGCGAAGCACGTGGTGCCGATCCTGGCACACGCCGACGCCGGCACCGCGGTGGAGACGCTGCAGGCGTATCAGGAGTGCCGCCACGCGATGCAGCAGCTGGCGCACGCGTCTCTGAACACAGTGCACCACGTGTGGTCGTCCTCCTCCGACCTCTCCCTCTCCGCGTTGCGCAGCATGTCCCCTCGCTCCCCTGGCGCCGCCGCACGCTGCGCCGTGCATTTATCGTTGGTGCGGCTCGTGGATTACAGCATCTCCCTCGGCTCCGCCGCCGGGCTCACCTCGGAAGAGATGCCGCACCTCACCTCCACGCTGCACAGGTCCTTTGACACCCTCACTGTCTGCGCGCGGTGTGGACGGCCATCGAGCAGCGACGTCATCGACGACATGGCGAATGCCGCCGGGGCTCCGTGGTCCAACAAGACGATGCAGGTGTGGGGCATTGCCATGCAGCGCATGTGCATCCTCGGCGTGTACGACGCGGCCTGCCTCGCCGCGGCCACCGAGGCCTTGCGCCGCTGCGGTGTGGAGGAGAACATCGCCGCCATGGCAAATCGCCAGCGGGAGCAGTTTCTCTTCCACGTCATCTACGCCTTCCGCGTGCTGGCACCGCGCTACTCCGTCTCGCGGGAGGTGCGTCACCTGATGCACCAGCTGCTCGTCGTCGCAGCCCGCATGACGGTGGATCGGCTGGCCTACAGAGAGTCGATGCCATCGCGGGGCACCGGCAAGAGCACCCGTAGCAGAAATTCTGACCCCTCGAATCCCCAGATCATTATGGAATTATGTGGGCAGGCGATGCTGCTGTGGCAGCTGGCGAGCAACGCCGTCGCCTGCACCGGGTCCTCGCCAGCCGTTGACCGTAGCATCAACGCGCTGTTGCAGTTCGCGAAGCGCCACCTCGTGGTGCCGACTCCGCCAGGCTACGCGCCCCACGCGCCTCACACGACCGCCAGCGATATCGCGCACTTGGAGCGCTTGGAGGGCGCGCTGCACAACGAGGCGTATCACGACTTCAAGCTGTGGCAGGCGTCACCGCCGCAGTCAGACGTGGCGTACTTCGGCCTCAGCAACACCGTCATGCGGTCCGTCCTGGATGCCACGAAGCCGACGTACCGCCGCATCTCGAGCGACTTGCACAACACACCAACGCAAACGCAGCGGCTGCGGTGGCAGAGTCACATGGAGACCTTTGCCACGGTGGTCCAGCGTTTCCAGCAGCAGCTCGCACCGTCGCTGTGGCACCGCGTGGCGCGTGAAAGCCTCATGATCCACCACGTTCTCGTCTTCCCCAACCTGCACACGCCGTTGATGCAGGAAGTGCTGCTTCGCGCCATCGACCGCGTGCTGCTGTACAGCGCGGCGCACAACAACACCGGGACGTGGTTCAAGGATAGCGCGCAGCGGCGCAGCGAGGCGCGCAGCCTCGCCGCCAACGATGAAGATTTCGTCTACTCGGTGGCCAAGACACAGCTGATCCCGTACTTCCGCGCTGTTCGCTACTTGGCGTTTCAAGAGCAGCTGGTCCACATGGACCGCCGCGTCTACCTCGTGGAGCTGGTGGATCGCCTGGCAGTGGAGGTGGCGGAGGTGGAGCGGCGCGGGGAGGTGCCAGTGTTTATGCCCACGTTTGCAGTGCTGGCGCAGGAAGGGCAGAAGGAGACGTCGTCGACCATTGTGACGGCGGGTCGCAGCCAACTACTGGGGACCTTCCGCAGAGCCCGCCTGTAGGCAACGGTGAGTGTTGGTGCATCTGCGCGTAGCAGTGTACATGTTGCGATTCATATGCAAAGAAGAGGAGTTGGTGTTGTTGCAGGTGTGTAGGTTTTTCTTGTTTGCTTGCTTCTTTGCTTTCACACACGCAAAAAACAAGAAAATCGTTTGCATGCTCTTTACGCAGCAAAAAGCGTTGTCACAGAATTACTTCTTTTATCAAGACTAAACCTACGCGTTGAAAGGCACCGGTACCGCCAACAGCTCGTGCCATTGAAGGGACCTAGCGCTTAGTGTCACGGCGAGTACCCATTAAGCTAACAGGCAAACAAACAACAAACAAAAAAGCTAACGGAGGCGGTGAGATAGCTGAGCTTGCTGCTGAGGTAAAGCAGAGCTTCATTTATGTCTCTTTTCTCTTTCCGCAGTGCTTCTCGAATTGTAAACGTGGATCATCGAGGCAATGTCTGCTGAGAAGCTTCGTATAGACAAAAAGATAAATCCTCTCTGTTGACATATTTTTCTCTCTTTCTTTTCCACACAACCTCCATCTCACTCCCTTCTTATTTCTATTGTGCAGAGCAGGACACACACGCCAACATTTCACGGGCTCATGTATCCGTCTGCGATCCTCGTGCTGGTGACGGGGCTGCCAGCAGCGGGTAAGTCGTCCTTCTTGCATGCCACGCAGTGCTACGTCGACACACAACCAAACCGTTCTTTTCAACTCTTTGGTGGTCAGCTGCGCGGTCGAATTGCTGCCGTCCTCCAGCTCGACCAAGTCTTGTTACATGCGCCGCCGCTAGAGGGGGACGCAAGAGGTGTTTCTGTGATGCCTGTGAAGTCGACGGAACAGGAGGCAAGAACAACCACGTTCTCCCCTGCGAGATGGAAATGGGCAACGCAAGAGCTGCAGCAGCGGACAGAGACGGCGCTGCGGAAGTGCACGTCGCACCACGCCAGCATCCACGATGACAGCAACGATGGCGTTGTGCCGCTTGTCTTTGTGGAGGACAACATGCATCTGCGCAGTATGCGTGAGCGCTACTACCGCCTCTGCCGGCGTCTCGAGGAAGAAGAGAAGGAGCCGTGCGCGTCACCGGCGACGGCGTACCTCGAGCAAGAGTCGGACTTCTTCATTGGGGTACTTGAACTGCGTTTCCTCCTTCCCTTGCCCGTGTGTACGGCGCGCAATGCACGCCGCGCACAAGCAGCACTCTATGAAAGCGGCATTCATGTGCTGCCTCCAGTCCCCGCGCCTGTGATTGTGGCGATGAGCGCCGTTTTCGATCGTTGCTGGGACAGGGCAGCGGCGCTGACAGACCAACACGCAGGTGACCAGAGCGGCGACGAGACTCGTCACCGGCTGTGGTGGAAATGGACGCCCTCCACGCAGCCGTGGAGCCTGTTCGAGCTAAATGTCGCAGACACAACAGCATGTACCCACAGCACCGGCAGCGACGATGCACTCGTCGAGGGTGCGCTGCCCACTACAGAAGCGTTAGTGCACGAGTTCTTCACCACTACGCTGCAGAAAGCAGCACGCGAGGCGTGCAGTGTACAGTACGCGCGCATCGTGCAGCGTCGCGCGAGGCGACAGCAGCTGCAGCAGCAGGCAGACGCCTTCGATGCACCGTCTGGGAAAGAGAGGAGTGCAACGCGTGTGCAGTCCCACGCGCATGCGCTGGACCTGCAGCTGCGCGCCGTGGCGCATGCGTTTGTAAAGGCGCAGTCACACCTGTCCGCTGCTCGCGCCTCCGCACTGGGCAAAGACACCTCACGGCTCAAGCAGGTGGCGCTGCAGCGCTTCAAGGAGGAGAGCCGGTCGGTGACAGCCGCGCAGGGGGAGCCGACGCTACCGGAAGCGGAGGACAGCGACGAGGACAGAATGGCAGAGCTGCAAGAAGCATGCCTGATGGCGTATCAAGAGTCGCTTGTCTCTCTGTGGCAGTGCTGTTGACGGGACACTCTCATTGTCTGTCTTCGAGCAAATAAAGAAGAAGGCAGCACTTATTTACAGAAGTCGAATACGCTTTTACTGCTGCTGACTACCACAGCTTCGTAACAAAAAAAATAATAATAATAAATAAATAAGTAGCAAAACTCGTTGAGGCAGTGTTCGTAGTGAAGCACACTCCAGCAGGTGCTTCACGTGGTATAAAGTCGCCTTGCTCGTCGAAGACGCCGCAGTCACCGGACATAGGTGGCCCCTGAAGCGAGTGTTGTTTCCCAGCATCCACACGCACACACTTCCTTTCTCTCACCGCATTCCTTCCTTCAACTGTTCCACCCCTTCACCACGTTGTGGAACTGCTCTTCTTCACACAGAAACCGGAAAAAGATAGCAGGCAGCAAGAATGGGTCTTGTCAGCACGCTTGACGCGTACGCGCTGCTGCGTGAGATCCTCCGCTTTCGTGCCGCCCTCGCCGTTGCACAGGAACTGGAGAAGCTGTGTGTCACCCACCTCCACCCCTCCGCTGCCGACGCGAAAGGCTTGTTCCCTGCCGCGGTGTTTGAAGGACAAAGCACACCGCTGACGACGCCGTCGCTCCCGCCACACGCACGTGGGTGCACCCCATCATCGACGTACGCCGACGCGCGGAGGTGCAGGCGAGAGCCTCACCCACTGACACAGCTGCATCAACGACACGGTACACGCTGACAGGTGTGCAGTACGTGAAAGGTGATATCCTCGGTGTAGTGGAACTGCCAAGCAAAACTGCTGGTGCTACTGCAACGGTGCAAGTGAGTAAGGAGGCCGCAGCACCGCAAGCTATCTCATTGAAGGATCTCTGCCTCTCCACACCGGAAGCGTTCTACGATGACACACTGCTGCCTACGCTGGAGGCCATCGAGCCCCACCACGCCTCAAAGAACCTACTCGATCTGTTTCTGGTGAAGCTGTGCGGCTCACCGGACAAAATGGATACTTCCTTCCATCAGAAGCGCAAGAAGGCGTGGCACCTCGCAGACGAGGCGACGTACGTCTTCTACGCAGCGCGTAAAAAACTCGCCGAGCAGCTTTCATCGCTGTGCTCGCAGGAACGCTCAAACGATGGGGCACCCGCGTGGGACATGAAAGTGACGCTTCAGTCGTCCGATGCCGAACTCTGCAAAGCGCTGCCCCCTCCTCTATCCTCATCCACGCCGGCGATGGAGAAGATGAGCACGTCAACGGTAGTCGTCGTGGACGTGTCATGGAACACAGCTGGACCCGCGAGCGCGGCATTGCAGGAGTGGTTTGCGCCGTGCACGTCGTCGGGTGCAGCCGCGGCAAATGACAGCGAGGTCAGCTGGACCACCAATGCTGCAGCACCGGGCACGGATGGCGCGGCTGCGGCGCGCGTTATACTTCCCGTCAGCGCGGAAGCCGTGCTGCGCCTGTTCCGCCGCTATGCGCCGGTAGCCGACGACTCCACATCACCAGTGTTGTCTTTTGAAAAAAAGGGGAGTCGTTTCTGGTGGCGCTTGCCAAGCTGCTCTTGCGCTATCAGGCCCTCAGTGGCGGGCAAATGGAGAAGGAGTCTGGCTGGCAGGCAGCCGTGCCATCACTCGTGATGGATGCATTTGAGCACTACCCCGTTGCTTGCCCCTCGTCGCCGCCACCACCGTCGCTAAATTCGGCTGCCGAGGTGGTAGACGACAACATCGATGCTCCGCAGATCTTCACCGTGGAGTGCTTTGCAAGTCCTTTCAACGCCACCCGCCGCCTTTTCTTTTCCTTGTTTCGCGACACGGATGCGGCTTTCGGGTCACTGGGCAACTTCTTCGCCTGCAGCAGCGTGCAGAACTGCGTGGATGCCCTGCGTACAAGAGCCACTGCTGGCGAGGGGATCGGCGATGCCGCTGACACGCCTTCAACGACTCTCCTGCGATTGGAGTGCAACCCGCCGTTCGATCACGAGGTCATCGCAGCCGCCTTTACGCAGCTCCTGCGGTGGCTGAACACCGCCCCTCCCACCCTCGCCGTGTCGATCCTCGTGATCATTCCCGACTCCACCCAGCCACACGCAGTCGAGGTGCGGGCAAAGGCAGAGCAGTCGCCGCTGCGCCGCTGGTTGCGGTCACTGCCGGCGCATCACTGCCTCTACGTTCACGGAGCCCAGCAGCAGCAAAGAGCGTTGTCTGCAGGACGCAAGCGATCACGAGAGTCCGGAGAGGGTGTCAGTGCGGAGGGTAGCACGCCATGCCTCATCAAGCTCTCATGCCCTACTCGCGTCTTCGTGTTGCAGAATGCGATGGCTGAGGTGCTCTGTGCGGGAGCGAGTGTTGGGGACACGGTGGCCAAGGTGTGGCGATCCATGTCGGGTGCAGTGCACAATTGAGAATGCCGTACGCCAGCAAAGGGCGACAGCTGGTGTTTCGTTCTGTGACGCCCATAGCTGCGTGTTTCACACTGTTCACAAAATAAAGAATAATGAAACAATGTGAAAAGAAGAGAGAAAAAGTTGGTTGTGTCGTCGAAGTCTGCGCAGGTACGCTGTATCCGCGCAATCTTTGTTTGTTTTTGACCCTAGTAGTGCTCACCGCACATGTTTCACACACACAAACACACGCACACACACACGCTTCTCTGCGTGTTGTGCTCGAAGGGATTATGCGCTTCTAATATGATCGTCCTCTTGATCTTTTGTTTGCTTGTTTTTCATCTAAATTCATCATTCTCTTCTTCTTTTTTTTTCTGGTTTCCCGCCATTTCCGTTCTCAAAACGCACAGGTTTATGCACAACGTGTTTTATTGTTTCATTACACATCTTACAGTCAAAACAAGACTGGTCTTCCTCTGTTTTCAGAAAGAGACCGGCGAAAACGAAAAGAATCGAGTTCTTGCGTGATCGTGACAATTTTTTCTTTTTTCATCGACCACCACTAGGACCGTTAAGACCTTGACACCCAAAAAAAAGTCAACACACTTCAAAACCTTAAAAAAAAAAAAAAACTAAGTAGCGCACGTTGACAGCAGCACCATGGGAGACACGCTTACTGGCTACGAGGCCCGCCTTCGGTGCCGTGCGATCGTGAAGAGCAAGGCGACCACCGAGGCCGCCAAGACGGTGGAGGAGGCAAAGAACAAGTTGATCGAGAAGGCGCAGCGGCACTTCACCTTCAACTCAGCCCCGTCCCCTACCACCCGCCACCCGGAGTACCCTTTGTACGATGTCTCCTCCATCCCTGAGTGGTTGAAAGGCAACCCGTTCATTCTCAGCTACTACCGCGCGGGCTACACCACGAAGCAGTGCTTCAAGAGCATCTTCGCACTGCACAACGAGACGCTGAACATCTGGACGCACCTCATCGGCTTTCTGATTGTGCTGGCGCTGACGGTGCACATCCTCGTCAACCTGGAGCTGCACCGCACCCGTGACTACCTCGTCTTCTCCGTCTTTCAGCTCGGCAGCATGGTGATGCTCGGCGGCTCCTCCATCTACCACACGCTCAGCGCGCACCACTGCGAGGAGGTGCACAACATTGCGCTGGCTCTCGACTACTTTGGTATCACGGCGATGATCGTCGGCAGCTTTTACCCACCGGTGTTCTACCTCTTCTCCTGCTCAAACGTGATTCGTGCGGCCTACCTCATCGCCATCACTCTGCTCGGCGTCATGGGTCTCATGGGACCCTTCTTCACCTTCTTCAACACGCAGAAGTTCTACTGGCCACGCATGGTTCTCTACTCCTCGCTCACCTCCGTGGGCATCCTCCCCACCATCCACATGTTCGTTGGGCTGCCGATGAACGAGCAGACGGTGCCGCTCTACGAAGGCATGTTTCTCATGCTGGCCACCTACTGTGTTGGAATGCTGATCTACATCTTCAAGGTGCCGGAGCGGTGGTACCCTGGTCACTTCGACGTGTGGCTGCACAGTCACCAGCTGTGGCACTTCTTCGTGCTCGGGGCCGCCGTGGTGCACTACTTCACGTGCATCGGGGCCTTTCAGATGTGGCGTGTCACCGGCGGCTTTGGCGGGGAGTGCTCGTAGGGACGCGGCTGGGACGTGAAACGAGGAGAAGGAGCTCGCTCGAGTGCCATCGCCTTCATCACCTTCACGGACACACACACACACACACACACACTTCATTTTCGGCTTCTTGCTTCAAGCTCACACGGCTGCTTAGTGTGGGTAAAGTCGTGAGCTTCTCTAAGTCCTGTTGATTTCTTTTTCTTTGTTTTTTTTTTTGCCTTTTCTGAGTAGGATGTGACAGCTTGTCACAACTTGCTGCAAATACAGACACTTTCAAAATCTTTGTATTGCCACTTCAAATAAGTGATCGATCACCTCTGCTAGTTCACTTCAGTGGTTCCTTTTTTATTTTTTGCTTTTTTTAGGGTACGTGTGTGTGTGTGTGTGTGTGTTTCTTTTCCTCTTCACTTGACTTTTCTCGTTTCTCTCGGCATCATGATAGTGCTGGCACACCTCCAACCTGCTGCGTGTTGCAGAGTTGCATAGTTCATGTCCACGATGTCTCCGTCGGGACGTGATTCTTTACACTGTGACACACACTTCTGCCGAGGAGGGGGGCCTTTGTCCACCTTCACCTCCACCTCTCACCACTTTTTATGGCGCTCTCCTTTCCTCGTCGATCGCAACTGTGGAATGCGAGAGCGACTAAACTCTACTTCAACTCTCACCTTTTTCCTTTCTGTGAAAGTAAAGCTTATAATACCTAACATGGCTAACGAACAAAGAGACGTGGTTCTGCTTCGTTGAGTGCACACGATGCAACTTTTTTTCCCCCTTAAACGTTAATTTCTTCGAACGCGGAACAAAATAACCGACCAGCGGTTTTGTCTCTTCATGGAAAAGCTGTTTCAAATAAGCACTATTATTATTTCTTTTCTCTCTTCTTGTTCTCGACTACTTCCAACGTAAGAATGCACCATTACTGTACTGCTTTGCTGAAGTGACCCAGAGCTGAAACGAAGACTGACGCTCGGGTTCGCAGCGTTCGAACTAGGTACCACGTTGTCGAAAAAGCTTCTTTTTCTTTCTCCCCTCTTGTTTTCTTTGTAGTCGTACGTAGCACTACGAATATTTGTTTAATGTCTTCTCGTTTGATCCTGCTATTGTCTTTCCTTCGTTCTGTTTAGTGATGTGTGCATGTGCTGGTGCGTACCCCGTTTTGAGCGCTCAAGAGAGTGGGAGAGCCGTGACGGGATTGCTTGTGTGCTGTCAGTCATGAAAACTCCACCTGGTTTCTCCTATAACACTGCACTGCCCCTCCGCTGGAAGCTCACACATTATTTTTTTTTTTGGCTTTTCAAGTCCCATGACGGAAGTTTATAATCTTCTTTTTTTAATCACCTTTCAGTTGTTTCTTCTTTTTTTGGCTGTCTGTGTGCGCATCTGTGTGTCTCGCGAAGGGTGTGTGCATGGTCCACACATACTAGAAAGAGCCCACACGGACTGCTTCTCCACCTTTTTCCTTTCTATTTTGTTTTTGTGCTTGTTCGATTCGCTTTATCGGATGCGTTGTTCTTGCTAGATGCTGAGAGTTTTTTTAGGACTTTCAGTTGGTTTCACCTAGGCATTTTCAAAGTCAGAATTGAGCATTACAGAAAAAAACTGGGTTTTTGTGGACCGTTGCTGGCACCCATTCGTACTGAGTGCTTTCACGCAAAAGACCTAAAACCTGACTACGCTAAAGCTTGGCAGAGACCACGTGGTGTGTGCGCTTGCAATGCAGCGACACTCACCAACGACAATGTTCACCGGTGCTTCGCTTACCGTTCCCTACGTTCCAATCACTCTAAATTTCTTTTTCTTTTCCTTCTCCTTTTCCCTCTATCTTTCTGCTGTGGCTATGGTGATCTTGCTTTCCTTTTGTTGACTGACCGTAGATTTACTATTTGCTTTCAGCCACAAAGCCCTTTCCCCCCTTTTTTAAGCTTCTTAATCGTTGTTCCTCTGCTTCTGTGAACTGCACACACGTTGGTCAGTGAAGAGGAGACAGAGGTCACTGTTCCACCCACAAAAAGCCGCCACCCACGTTCATGGGTGCTTGACATTATCAATTCGGTGTGTCTGCGCTGCTCTTGATTCTTGCATATCTGCCGTTTTGCCATTCACGTGGCAAGAGGTAAAAGCGCAAGAGCATTTTCACAGACCTGGCGTTCCAAGAAGGGTTGTTGTGTGTATATACTACAACGCACCTCTACTTTTTTTTTGGCATTTTCCTCTTTTCCTCACGAATCCGTTCTCCAACTGAGCCACTAATACATTTGTCGTGACACAAGATCAAACTCTCTCTTCAGGTCTCCGGCCCCCCTTTGTTGTTGCTTTTCTTCTTTCCCTTTTTCTTTTCCTTTCCTCACTACTGCTCCCCGTGTGAGAAGCGGTATTTAAAGCTGTGCTTACAACCCCAGCGGATCGTGGTTCCGTGTCTCAGAAAGAGAGTGTTGTGTGTGTGTACTCAGATGCCGCTGAAGGCGAAAGAAGTCACCGTGGAGGCGAAGGATGGCGCCGCTGCCCGTCCCACCCTTGTCCTTCAGAAGGAGGACAATCGACTCCTCTCCCGCAATAGCGCAAGCGACGAAAGCCTGCCCGACACTGACGCCAGCAATGGCGTCAATAACAACAACAACAACAACAACAGCAGCGAGAGCAATAAGAATACTGGTGGTGGTGGTGGTGGTGGACAGTCGGGGCCGCAGCGACGCGTCGTCGTTGTGCACGCCTCTCCGGCTGGCAGCCCTCAAGGCCACCACAGCTACGTCGTCTTGAACACCGACGTGTCCGGCTCCCCCTCGGAGAGCGTCGCCTCGCCGCCTTTCTTCCCCACTAGCCGCCACCACAGTTTCTTCATGGACGATCTTGACAGCCACCCTGACGAGGGCGATCAGAGTCCGGCGGCAAGTCCGTGTCCAGGGTGGTCACATGTGCAGAGCCCCACTGCCGCGTTTGCAGGCGTCATGGCACGCACACGCAGCGCGCGGAGCAACGCGCCAGACGTCCACAACAGTGCGAATGCGAATCCCACCGCTGCCAGTGGCGGTGGTCAGGCAGCACTGAAAAACGTCACTGCCGCGATGAGTAATGTGGAATTGGTAGTGGTGAACGGCACGCGTCCGCAGCCTGCTGCCGCGGCCACCGGCGCGTCAGAGCACCCATCGGTGCTGACCACCTCCCTCTCGGACCACGATGGCGCGGACGGAGACGGGCACCACAGCGACGACAACGCCGCCGCAGCAGCTGCAGAGGTCGCGGCAGTCGGCGAGGATGGTGAGGAGGGAGAGGAAGTGGAGGTGAAGTACGTGCGGCGCCGCAAGCACCGCCACCGCCTCATCGCCACGGCCCCGCCCTTCGACCCGAAGCGTCCGCAGCAGTGGAACTTGCTGACGCTCGGCCCTGACCCGGAGCTCCCCCTCTACACCTTCAAGGAGATCCCCCACTGGCAGAAGTACAACCCCTCCATCCGCAGCGGCTACCGCGCCTTCTACACCGCCGGCATGTCGCTGAAGAGCATGCTGGGCTGGCACAATGAGACGATCAACGTGTACACGCACTTCCTCACCTTCGTCGCCTTCGTCGTCCTCACCGTGCTGCTCTACACAACAGTGCTGAGCAAAGCCATTGCGGCACCGTCCATGAAGGCGTCGAAGCTCATGTACGCCATCTTTTGCTTCGGCTCGATGCTGTGCACGTTGAACAGCGCCATCTACCACCTCTTCAACTCCCACTCCCATCAACGCGTCATGACAGCGATGGGGCGTCTCGATTTCATTGGTATCACCGTCCTCATCGTCGCCAGCTTCCTGCCCCCGCTCTATGTCATGTTCCACTGCTACACCACCCTGCGCATCGTGTACATCTCCGCCATCCTCATCTTGGGCTCTGCGGCGATCATCGGGCCATGGACGGACATCTTTCACGAGCACGTTGGGCTGCGTGTGGCGACATTTCTTGGCCTCGGCTTCAGCGGGTTGGTCCCATCGATTCACAGCGCGTACCTGCTGCCCTTCAACTCCGCAACGTCGTCGGTCGCCACCGGCTTCCTTCTCATGGTGCTGCTCTACTGCGGCGGCGTCGTCTTCTACGTGACGCAGTTCCCCGAAAGTAGGTACCCCGGCTACTTTGACTTTTGGCTCTCCAGTCACCAGATCTGGCACTTTTTTCGTTTCGATGGCCGCCCTTGTGCACTACTTCAATTGCGTCAGCATGTACCAGATGTGGCAGATTAGCGACGGCGTGTGCAATTAGGCGTGCTTCCTCTTCGTTTCACCTGTCGTTGTTGTTGCTCTTCCGCTGCACCGTTGCTTCCTTTTTTTGCGCGCAGCCGTGCTACGCAGGCCTTTGAGTCCGGCTTCACGCGCGTCTCACACCCTCACTCCCTCTCACTCTCTCTCTCGTTTCACATAGCCTCACACACGGGAAAGACTGTGGTGGTGCTTCGGTGAGAAGAGGGAGGGACGGGTAAGGAGGGTCACTGCTGACGTTCAGTGTTGTTAGCTGTGCACTCTGGTGGTCAAGTGTGTTTTTCCACCTGTTGATCTCGCTTGGATGTATACTGAGATTGCGTGTGTGATGATGGCACTAGAGTTGGTGCCAGTTGTTCTTCGCTTTTTTTTCTTTTTTTTCTGCTTTTCCGATACTTCACACCCTGTCTCCTTTATATATCTGAGAACTATTACAAAAAGGCAATCTTGAGGCTTTTGCTTCACGTTTTTTGCTTTTGTTTTACGTTCTGTTTATCATTTTTTCCACCAATCAGTCGGTTGAAACGTAGTACGGAAGATGCATTTTGAAGGAGAATGAAAGAGGAAGAAAGCAGTGCGATAAAGATAAAGAGAGTCCTTGTCGAGCTCCTTGCGAATGCTCTTGCTTTCTTTCCTTTGCGTCCGTCAATACCTATTTTTCCTTTTTTTCTGTGGTCTCACCAATGGTGTTGGTTCTCGCGAGATAATATTCGTGCCGTGACGGCTTATGTGTACGAGCGGTTGCGCTTATACAGCTTCTCTCTTTCCTTTTGTTCTTTCCTTTTTGCTTGTTTGATGGAGTGTTTGTGGCTGCTGCTCGCAAAGCATGCACACTCATCATACGTGCCATCCACAACGCCGATGGTCGGGTAGTTTGCGTAGTCACCACTGCGCGCGCCGCAGCGGTGTTCATGTATACTTCCACCCAGTAGTAGATGGATGAGGAGAGCGACGAATAGATGTATCTCGTGACGAGCAGTTTTATGTGGACAAAACCTTGTCACAGACTGCAGGAGTGCTCTCCGTCTCCGCCTCCCAAGAGAGAAAACGAGCCTCATGGTAGTGACTGCCTCTTTTTTTTCTTCTCTTCGTGATATCGGCAGCAAGAAAGAGTAATCTAAACTAGCTTCTTTCCTACGCGTGTCTGTAAACACTTTTCTTTTGCCTCTTTTCCTTTCCCGAGTGCGTTGACGGTGTATTCTTTTCTCTTCTTTTTTCGCCTTTGCAGTCCTGAGTTGAGTGATGTGTACTCTCGTGATGGAGGGCACTTAATGAAAGCGAAAACAAAGATGAGCCAACAAAAAAAGCTCTGCAAATTTCTTTCATGTCTTCAAGTGAGCCGAGAAGAAAAGAAGCATGTGGTGTCGTGTCCTTGTATTGCTACCGTCACAAAAACGAGAAGTGCCGGCCGCCTCACATGAATCTTTTTCAAGTGCACCTTTGTTGTACTTGAATTTGATGCGCTCTTTTACTCTCCCACACATCAACTTACTACTGTCTCTCTCCCTCTCCCCGTTTCCTTCCTCACCTCCCATTTCATTGCTCTTCACATCTCCTGCCGCGCAGCCTTCACAAGCTCCACTTTATTGATCGCGTCATAGCCTGCGCAAGTCGCTCCTCAAAACCTCGCTTTGTTTGTGTGTGTGCGCGTGTGCTTAGCCAAACCTGCTTTTGGAACGCCGCTTTTCTTTCGAACTCTCTCTTTTTTTGTCGTTTCGCTCTCTCGCACACTTCGAGCTTTTTCAGTGCCGCACTATCTTTACAAACAAGACCTTCAGCTTGTTCTGTCGTGTGTGTTGTGCCATCACAACCCGTCGTCTGTCTCTCTTCTGTGCAAGCGCACGCCTCGGCAACTTGAGCTATTCTGCCTTTGTCAAAGCGGCTGGCGGCATAATGACGTCGGAGAACAACGACAAGAAGGAGTCCGGGCCCAAGAGCACGACGATGCGTCAGCGCACGAACGCCAATCCGACACCGACACCGTCGACCGTGCCAAAGGCGGACGGCGCCACAGGTGTGACGACAGCCCCCGCGGCGGAGAAGGCGGCGGCGCTGCCGACGCCGCACAACGACGACCCGTCGCTGCCGCTCTATCGCCGCGAAGACATCCCCGAGTACCTCGCCGACAACGCGTACATCTTACGTCACTACCGCGCTTTCTACTCGACGTGGCGGTGCTTCACGAGCATCTTCCGCATGCACAACGAGACGATCAACATTTGGTCGCACCTGATCGGCGTGGCCGTCTTCATCGGCCTCATTGCGCATCTCTTTGTGCGCTACATCGTGCCCGAGTACCGCGCCGGTAACGTGTACTTTCAAGCGAACCGAACTGCCTTCCCGGTGGCGGTGGAAGGGGAGCAGACCACGTGGCCCTTCATCATCTTCGGCGCCTACTCCTTTGCCTGTGTGATGTGCATGCTGTGCAGCGCCAGCTTTCACACCTTCCTGTGCCACATGAGCGAGGAGCTCTTCCACCGCGCCCACGCCCTCGACTACTTCGGCATCACCTTTCTCATCGTCGGCTCCTTCCTGCCCTTCTGCTACTACGCGATGGGCTGCGCGCCGGGCTGGCGCAACGCGTACATCTCGATGATCTGCACCTTCGGCGTCATCGGCCTCATCGGCCCGTTCTTTCGCCACTGGACCTCGACGGGCTTTTCAAGCAAGCGGACGCTCTTCTATGTCCTCATGGTTGCCTCCGGCCTCATCCCCACTGTTCACCTCGCCTTCATGATTCCCCTCGCCATCAGCTTCCCGTACGTCTTTGGTCTGCTGGCCATGTTGGCGCTCTACGGCATTGGCGTTTTTATCTATGCCTTCCGCATCCCCGAGGTCTTCGCGCCGGGCAAATTTGATGTGTACTTTTCCAGTCACCAGATCTGGCACGTGTGTGTGATGGCCGCTGCAATCACCCACTTCTACAACTGCACGCAGATGTACCTCAATCGCGCAAGCATTGTGTGCGCATAGTGTGGCGCGACGTGATCGCTGGCGCCTTTGTGCTCACTCGTTTATTTTCTAAGGTGTTTCCGATGCAGCAGCTCGCAGCGGGAGCTCCGGCGTACCAATTCTCCGCTTGTCATTTGAAAACACATCTGCTGCAATCCTCTGTGGACTGTTGCCCGTGCCGTTTTCCTCTTTTGTGTGTGTGTGTGTGTGTGTGTGTGAGGCTGTCTTCTCTACGTTCCATCACGACCCTTTCTTTTCTCTTTTTTGCTCATTTGATTTACATAATCAATGGCAAGTTCCATGCTCTACCTTTTTTTTTAATCCTTTTATACAGAGCCGTCAACAGTGTAGTTGCACCTGCAACTCCTTCGTTTACTTGGCTTCACTTTCAAAAACTACGGTCTTTTAACGTTTTTTTTTTGTTCTTCTCTCCAGACAGGTTGTAATTCACAGCCACTATTGCAATGTCAAGTGATGTCGTGTTGTGATCGTGACGATGCAAGATATAATGAGGAGCTGCACCAATCTCCACGCTCTCGCTGAGTAGCGCCACGAGTGCTTACTTTTTTTCTCGACTCCTATACACAGCCTCTTTCTTCAATGATCCTGTTTGAACAGCACTTCTATTCCTTTGATTGGTCTTCTTTGCCAGGGCTCGTTTTGTGTCAACTTGGTCATCACTACCTTCTGTTTGCTGATGAACTCCGGCGCTCGTTCAGTTCATAGACGAGCTCTGCGAAAAATAAAAGAAGAGTGTCTTGTTCAGGTGTGCGAATCTAAGTATTCGTAGCCGTTTTCTTTTCTCTTTTCGATTCGTCCATCAAAGTGCACAGCTGAGCGTTTAAAGCTTTTGCACCACCAAAGCCTTGACTTTATGGAGAACAAAACAGAGGCACACTTGTTCGCTCCTTCTCTGCGTGTGTTGGAGTCGAGACCTACAGGACCAGTGAAAGACTCTCAAGTTGGTTTGTTGTATTCCTTCACACTGTGCCACGTGCAACCCATTCTACGGCGAACGACGAATGGGTCTTGAACCCCAACCTTCTTTTAGTTGTTGTTTTTGTTGTTGTTGTGCAATGCAAGGTTCAATCTCCTCTTGTCTCTATCTCTCTCTCTCTCTCTTGTTTCCCTCACACTGACAATCTCCACTTGTACAGACAACAATAACAACCAAAAAAAAACCACAAACACAGAGAAGGAAAACAGCTGTGTTGAACGTGTGCCTTGGCTTACTCCGCCACTAAAGTCGACGCCCGCTGCTACCGTCGACTCTTTTCTCTTCTTTCAGCCCGTAGTCACTGTGCACGCGTTCTCGCGTTAAAGCGCTCCTTCCTCTCATGAGTCTTCCTCCTTTTAGCCAAACGGCATCCGAAGCATCATGTGAGAGCTGCGTAGTGCGACTCAGCGCCGCGGCGCAGGACCTGCAGAGCACCCTTCACCAGCTGCAACGCATCCACGAGCTATCGCAGTCATTGTTGGAGAGTGTGGACCACGCCGTCATGGTTTCCACGTCAGCTCCTTCCCATCTTTTCGGCACAGAACCACAGATCGGTGCAACGATGCCGGTATCCGCTGCACAGGCCAGTAGCGCCAGAGCCTGTACTCCCTTCCCTGTCACAGACATCGCTCACTCGCCTAACGATGCGTTCTGGCGCGAATGGCGAGCAACCACCGACGCAGACGCGCTCTTCCACTGCAGCGGGATGTCGACTGCGTGGAGCACCTTCGAGAGACGTGTGTGCGAGTCCACCACGCGCCGCCTGGTTCCACGCATGCGTCACGTACAAACGAAAGTGCGCTGTCTGTCTGACGACATGGAACGGGATGCCCAGCGGGTGCTGTTGGAGCTCGATGGCTGCACAGCGTGGGCTGAGTGGACGACGGACGCTGTTAAGACTCTGTCGCACGCTGCACGTGCGCCGTTGAGGCGAGCGGAGGAAGACTGCAGTCGCAGTGAAGAGAGCTCGTTTCCATTAGCAGGAGTGGTCGCTGCGGCAGACACGCCGGCGGCAACTCCGACGCTGTGGGCGAGCTTAGAGGCGGACCTCGCTGCAGTGGTGACGCGGAGCGACGATAATTCAGATGTGGCGTCGGATCACGACGAGACGGCGATTTGCGAGAGTCGGCTGCGTCAGCAGCAGCAGCGCCTCCTGCAGCTTTTGCAAGAAGTGGTGCGAACTCTTAACTGTCGTTTCTCCCCGACCAACTGATGCTGGCAGTGCTGCTTCTGTTTTCCTTTCCTTTTCTTTTTTTTCACTGCTAATATAATATGGTGCGCTCTCTTCCCTGTGCAAAGCTGCTGAACTGTCTATTGATTTCCGCTATCAAAACTGCTCTTTTTTTTGTTTGTTTGTTTTTTACTTTTCCATCCTCTTCTCCCTTTGTGCTCGAAAAGCAGTATCACGTATCTTTCTGTGCTTTAGAAGAACTAGAAAAGAAAGGGAGCAAACAAATAGTATAATGCAAGCTTGCAAAAAAAAAAAAGAAAGTACTGCGTAGCTGCTTTTTCGTTGTACAACGCGAAGCAGCTTCAACAAATAAAAATAAAACTCAATACTCCGGACCATCGTTTCCTCGTTATGGAAGTCTGTCGTTAACGTGTACGTCTTTGTGTGTCAACGAACCTTTGGAGAGAGTGCAAAGTGTGCATTCGCGGAGACCCTATCGACTTCTGTGTTGATCATCTCATCATCTGTGTATTCCACACCTACACTGTTCTCCTTGCCCTACTGCCTCAATCCTTCTTCTTTGTTTTCTGTGTGTGTGTGAACTCGACTCTGCGCATTCACGATTGTGCTTTATTACAATGACTACTGCTACTTTAGCAAAAAAAAAAAGAACCCAGCAACGCCTTGATCCGCCAAAACTAATAGTTTTTCTTTCCGAACTATCTGTGAAGCGATCTCAGCTAATCAGACTGAAAAGCTCTTTTTCCTCCTGCAGAACGAACAACAAAGAAGATCAAAAGAAGGTTGCGCGTGGAGCGTTGGTGCGAAGACGTGTAGAGAGTGCATCTGCCTAGCAAGGTGTGCAGCGCTTGTTGAATTCTCGCTTTGTTTTTTTTTTCCTGTTTCGGGTAACTAGACTACTGCGAGAATTTGGGAGGTGTGGGCTTTCAAATCAGGGAACACGCTGGAACGCAAACCTTACTGTTTGTGTTTTCGTTTCTCCTTTTTCTTGCCTTTCCCAATCCTCTCTTCCTGTCACTTTTTTTTCTTTCTTTGGCTAGCTAAGAACCGTAGAACTCTCTTCCCTCTTCGTCGAAGCTCGGGTCACCACGCGCGTGCCCCCCATCGCCTGGTAGCTACCAGCCACGAACTACTACAGCGTTTTTGTTCAGTCCTTCCTCGTTTCACGCTGTCTGCCCCTCTTTTCGTCTCGCTCGCGTGGTTTTTTTTTTTCTCATCTCGATACTCGCTATCCTTCTCGAGCGTACGAGAGTCTGAAATCGAGAGCGGTGTTGTTGTGACTGTTCTTTGGTTTTTTTTTTAGTTTTTCACTTCTTTCTTCTTCTTTTACTCTCTTCTCTAAGTCGTCAAGTGTGTTCATTCGTGTTCCGCACTGTTCTACACTGCTTTTTTTTTCTTCTGTTTCTCTCTCTCTCTGACGCTTTTGAAGACACACGAAAAGAAGAAGGCGAAGCTTCGATTCCTTCATCTTTCTCGATTCTTTCGGTGGACAAGGCTGTGCGTAACGGATCCTTCTGGTTTTTCTTTATCCCTTCCTTCGCCCCTTCTTCAGGCGAACACTTGTAAGAATAATACATCTTTTCCTTACTATCTATATCAGTCACCCTCTCTAGTATACACCCCACTTCTTTTGTTTGTTTTTTCTTGTTTTTCTCTTTTCTCGGACCAAATCTTCTATTGTTTTTCTCTTTCCCTCTTTACCGTCGAGTTCTGTTCACGTTTTTCGTCAAAAAGAACCGCAACCCCCTTCATCATCACAAGCAATAGTGTAATCAAGGTGCGTGTGTGTGTGCTTGTGTTTGCTTGAGTGATAAGCATAAAATCACCAAGAAAGATCTCTATTTTTTTTCTCCACCTCATCAAGCTCTTTGTGACTGCTTTTTTTTTCTGGTGTTGTTTTTGACGTGTTTTTCCTTTTTCCTCTTCATTCAACGATCTTCAAATCCTTTCTTCTGTTTACTGTCTTTGCTGTCGGTTCGATCGGCGTCTCCACATTCGGTTCTCCTTCTTTTTTTTTTACCTGTCTCTTCTTGTTTTTTTTTCCTTTTCTCGGGTAAAGTTTCTTTTTGTTTTGTTTTGTCTTTTTTGTTGTGTTTGCTGCTGTTGTTGTTGTTGGTGCATCTACGCGTTTGGTTTTTCTCCGTTGATCTCATCTCACGTTACCACAGCATTTTTTTTCCCCCACAGCATTTTTTTTTTTTACAAGCTTGTCTCGAGCCACTGGCGAAATACAACAATTCTTTTCTCTTTTGATGGTCTACTGGACTGTGTAACTCTCATCTCTTCCTCCTTGTTGTGGTTGGTGTTGACTCTTTTCTTCTTTCTAGGTGGTACTGGTTAGTGAACCGAACAGGATAGTTGCAATCGTCTTTACACTTGCTTGCCGCTTGTTTCTCTCCTTGAATCTTTTTGGCATCCTTCGCTTCCACTTTCTACTGTCGCCACCTCTGTTGTGACCTTCTTTCTTCCTTTTCAATTTGTATTGCAAAGCACCCTTGTTTCCTCCGCTTCGCGAGCACCGGCAACGCATCCCTTTTCTCACCTCCTTCAGTGCCGTGTATCACCAAACTGCCCGCACGGTCTCGAATTGTTCTTTTTCCTTGCTAAATCTCTCTCTCCTTTTTTTTCCTTCTCTGGGTGTCTGAGCGTGTGAACGACAAGATACAACACGTTTTTTGTCTAAAAGAGAAAAAGCGACTTCTGCGTATTCTAGCGCGGTGTTGCCTCTCTCTCCGTCTTGGTCTAGCTCTCTCCCTCCTTTCCTCCTTCCTGTCATTAAAAAGAACAGGTGTCAATATAGTCTGGCTGGCTGTCGTTTTGAGCGGGAATACAAAACTGACAATCTTGCTGTTACCAATCGTTACCAGCTCTTCGAATTAGATCTCTGGGTTCTTTTCTCTTGTGCAAGAACTGAGGAGGCTTGAAGGTTTTTTTTTTTGCTGCACTATCCAAAGGTACAAACGCTTTGCCAAGTCAGTTTGACGTATAGCTCTCTGCTTTTTGGGGGATACATAATATCTTCCTTTTTTTCTTTTGCTCCTTCTACCTCTGCTTTAAAGAGACATATATATATATTATTTCTATTACTGTTATTTTTTCTCTTTTTCATTTGAGTTCAGTAATAATCTGCTTCCCGCTATATATTCGTCCTTTGTGTGCTACTTTCTTGTTGGTAACTACCTCTTCTCTTTTTTCTGTTCTTCGACCTTTTTCTCGGCCTTTTCCGTTTTTCATCTTAGCTGGCACACGGAAGAGATTGTGCGCAACCGATCATTCTTTTTTTTTTTCGGAAAAGTACTTTTGCTTGTTTGCCTGGACTCCTTCTTCAACTTCCTTCCTTTGTTTGGTTCTTTGTGTTCTGTTAGCCTTCTGTTTTTCTTTCCCCTTCTTGTGCGTTTGTGTGTGCTGCCATTGTTGTTGTTACTTTACTTCCACAGGTTCTCTTTGCTGGTGTTCTTTCCTCCTGTGCCCCCATTTTTTTTGTTATATTTGTGTGCGTGTGCGTTAGCTTTTTGCGTGCCAGCGTGCGTGCTTACACGCCGCTTTTGTATCCTTCCTTGCCAGTTGTGTGTGTGTGTGTGTGTGTGTCAGCCTGTCGCACAACAAGATTTCCACACTTGAAGGGAACGAAACCTTAACCTCTTTTTTTTCTTTTCTTTCTCTTCTCTTTATTATCCTACTCGACTTCTTCTCCCTTCTACTTCTGCAGTTTTTTTTGAGTTTTCTTCGTTTTTAGTATCTATTCACTTGTCCGTCCACTCAGATTGCCGAAGCTGACCCGGTTGGTCTTTTTTCCCCTTTATTTGCTCGCTTTTTTTTTCTTTCTGATTTCTATGTAATTGAGCTTGTCTTCTCTCACATCTGTGTGAACTAAGCTGTTATTATCATCAACTTGGATTTTAGCTTGTGACCTGGCAACTAAGTTTCGTTTCAGCTTGCGTATCGGGCAGCAAATCACTGTCAATCGTGTCAGAATCAACGTACCTTGTTAAGTTTTCACTTTTCTTCCTCGTCTCTGCGGCTTTTGGGTTTCTGCCAATTAACCAACAAAAGCAATCGATTCTTTAAGGAAAGCATCACAGCACTAAGAGACCGCTTCTCTCTCAAACAACAGGCCAGCGTAAAAGGAACTGCTCTATCTCTAAAAAGAAAAGGTTTCAGCTTTGTAACCTGACACTAAGTAAAGTGACCCTTCTCTTTTTTTCTTTTCCTTCATCTTGACTTGCTTTAGAGTTTCTGTGCCTACGAAAACTTCTGTCTTCTCAGTGCCTGATTTGCATTCAGTGATATTCATCGAAACAAAACAAGACGCGAGAGGTACAAGTCCGAACAACCAAATCAGCTTTTTTTTGTGTGTGTGTTTGTATCTTTTTCTCGCCCGACTCATAATTGCCGTTTTAGTTGCTCTAATTGTTGGACTTGCTTGTACCGAATTGCCTCGCTCTACTCTTTTTGCTACGTTAGTGCAGTGCAATTGGTATTTCGTCTTCCAATCTCTGTTTGCAAGGTGCATCTTTCTTTTCCCCCCTTCACGGTTTCAACCAAAATTGCAGTTCTCGAAGAAACGAGAGAGTTCTTTCTGTTGTTTTTCCTATTCTTCTTTCTTATTTGCTCTCCTTTTTTGTTGTTGTTGTTACCCACAACAAAATAGTTTTTTCTTCTATATCTACCTTCACTCTACTTCAACGATACTACTGGTATTATTGTTCATTTTTTCCCCGTCCATAAGAGCCTTTCTTTCTGTTGACTCACCTCTCGTTGGACTTGCCTGCGTGCAGTGGAAACGTTTTCTTTTTCCCCTTTTCTGCACTGTGCTCTTTTTTGTTGTTGTTGTTGTTTAGCTGTTTGTTTTCTGTTTGTCGAATTTCTTGGAAGCAAAAAAAAAAAAGAAGTACTGGCTCGTTGCTGCCACGACGTATTGTCGCCATCGTTGATCTCCGCCAAACTTACTCGAAAAAGAGGATACGTCGGAGACAAGGGTGATAATACTCGTTAGTCTCTTCGAGTCTTCTTCTTAAGTTGTCCAGCTTCTGTTGTCGTTGTCATTGCTAGTGCTTTTTTGTTGTTGTTGTTGTTCTTCCTCACTTTCTTGCTTTCCTACACCCTTTTTCTGTGGCTGAGCACGAGGCGGCGTCAGTGTGTGCGGTGTGCTTGTGTAAATCCATCTACTCTCGCTCACCAAGACCAGGAGAAAAAAAGCTGCGAAAACCAAAAGGACTAACCTCGTCATTCCCAGTCGTCACTAGCTCTTTTTTAGTCCCCACACTGCTCTTACCGTGCTTTTGCTTTGTTCGTGGTGCAAAGGCAACAAAAGCCGTATACTTAACTGACCAACAGCGAATACACACACAACAGAAGTTGTTGTTGTTTTTCTTTTGCCTTTGCCGCTTAGGTGATTCACTTAAAACTGTCTTTTCTTTTTCTGTTTCGATTGTGTGACTCGCACCGGGAAGGTCTTTAGTTTTTTTTTTTTGCTCTTTCCTTCTCCACAACCTCTTCCATAGTTTCTGTCATCCAAAAATAGATTTCTTTCTCCTCTCTGTACTGTTTTATTACTTCTATCTTCTTGTTTTTTCTTCCGGCTTTAAAGGCTTGTTGTGATTATTTGTTTCTTTTTTGTTTGTTTGTTTGTTTTGTTTTGTTTTCATCTCACTCACCATTTGCATTTTTTCTTTCTTTCCTTCCGGTCACTGGTGTGCCGCCAGCTAAGTATTAAGTCCTTTACTCTTGTTTTCCTTTTTCCGTTCTCCTCTTTTCTTCACGTTCAGAGAGAGTCTTCAGAAGTCGCAAACAGCCGCTTCTTTGATCCTGTCAGTGCGTGAACAGTTGAGTTCTATATTTTAATTGTTTCGTGGCCGCAATGGACCCGTTCCAAAGTAGTCGACAGGGTCTGCCTCACTCGCAACCCCCTGCTGTCTCCTTCGCATTGCCTCGCATCATTGACAGCTCCACCGTCTCAGAACGGAATACCAGTCAGCCCGCTGCGAACGTCGTGAAGGACAACAGCCCGCAGCGTGCGCAAACGTGGTCGGCATCGTCGCAGCTGCAGCAAACCTCTGCGAACGAGCACAACCAGCAGCCCAGGCACCAAACCGACGACGGCGCCAACGTGCTCATAGCGAGCGCCAACAGGTCGTCGTCATCGCTGCTTCCAAATCAATCACAGGTCAGCATGCCAATAAACCTCTTTTACGCTCCGCCAGCCACGACAGCGACAACGACGGCCACGCCCGACGTTGCCACGGCGTCGCTGGAGCGCTGCGGCCCGCTGCCGCTGCGCGTCTCCGCGATGCCCGGCTCCGGCAGCTCCGTCGCCTCCGACTCCGTGCTGTCGCCGGTGGAGGTGACGTCGCCAGGGGCGTGGACGCACGCCCTCGTCGTCTTCGACAAACTCTTCTGTGTCTGCTTCGTGCCGCCAGCGCTGCGGCCGCTGCGGGCGGGCGAGTTGGCCCTGTGCGAGTTCGGCGCCAACGACAACATCGCCGCCGTCGTGGCGGACGTCTCTTCTCTGGTGGCGAGTGTGATGGCGGAGCGCGACGGGGCAGAGCACACCTTCGGCTACAGCTCACCCACGTCGCCGGCCACTGGCGCCACGTACCGCAGCGCCATCCCGCTCTACCGCATGAAGCCCACGAGCGGCCTCGCCAGCGACCACCTGCTGTGTCGCCTGCCCTCCCTCATCCGACGCGGCACCAACCGGGACAAGAAGCGTCTGTACTTCTCCAAATTGCGCAGCAACGATGCCTTGGCGGTGGTGCAGCACGAACTGCTCAGCCACCCCGTCACGGCGCAGGCCGCCGAGTACCAGGTGAACTTCGCGTGCGCCGTCATCTACCTCGCCGGCGAGCGCAGCCAGTGCGCGCTGCCGGATCAGCAGTTTGCACACATCGGCGATTCCCTCCTGGAGAAGTTGCGATGCGAGACGGTGGAGTTCCGTTTCTGGACGGAGCGCAACCACAGCGAGCTGGACTTGACGCGAACCGTGCTCGGCACGCAGTACAGCGAGATGATGTTCGCGAAGGTGCTGGACCACTTGCGCAGTCAGTCGAGTCGATCCGCCCAGCGCGCTGCGGCGCAGGCCACCGCCACACGGCAGCACCCCTCGGCGGCAACACCTCCGCAGCCGGCCCCGCCGCACCTCGTGAGCGGCCCTTCCGGCCCAATCAACCGCGCACCAAGCTACGCAGACTCGCAGAACTGGTCACACGCCACAGCCGCCGCAGCTGCTGGCCCTGCCATGACGTCCGTTCCCGCAGTGGCTTTCCTGCGGCAAACGTCGCCGCAGCAGCCGCCGTCGCTGAGTTACACTGTGGGACCGTCCTTTTACGTGGCCCCGCAGACCGCCCAGGCGACTGGGCTGCAGCCGCTGCCCCCCTCGCCTTCCACGCTGTCCTTCATGTCGTCGTCGCCGTATCAGACGGTCCACTACGTCACGCAACACCCAAGTGGGTCGTACTACGAGAGCGCAGCGCAGCAATCGCAGCAGTCGCAGCAGTCTTACCCGCAGCAGTCGCAACAGCAGACGATCACGCTCTCGCCGACGCCCGTGTCTGGCTCGCCTGTGTACTACGTGGTGCCGTCCTCCGCAGCTGTGCAGTGGGACGGCGCGTCCATCGCGGCGCAACGCGGCGGTGGAGAGCCCCGCATGCAGCAGCAGCAGCAGCAACAGCAGCAGCAACACTACTTGCAGCAAATCACGCCGCCGCAAACATCGGCGCAAAGTCAGGTGGCCCCTACTCTATTTCGCGGGCCAAGCGGCTCTGTGACGCAGCAACCGCTTCAGTCTCCAACACAGTACGTCCAAGCTTCTGCGGTGGGCCAGCAAGGCTATCAGCAAACCGTGACGTATCCATTTCTCTTTTCACCAAACGGCACTCCGTACCGTCAATTCTAATACGGAGTGAATTTTTTTCCCCTTTTTGAAAAGAAGATGGCGTTGAGCGGTACAAGGGTCACGTGTGTGGGGCAGAGGGTGCGATGCAGGCGTTGTTCGAGTCTGTTCTGCATATTGCTTTGTGATTAAGAGTCACGTGCAACTGTGTCTCCTCACGCAATCTCCTTGCGAGGTTCGCTAACTGCGCCTCCAGCGTTTTTTTGCACGGCAGCCGCCGCTTAATTTCCTAACCGGACAGGTCCCACTTGATTGTCTTTCTCTACTTTTGTTTGTGCTTACTTTTTCTTACACCGCTGTACCGTGAAAAACTCTTTGAGTGAGCTTCCTGATCATATAAATACAACTTGAGCGTTCAATTCTCAAACAACGCAGGCTAGTCCATTCCTTTTTTATTCATTTATTTTACATCTCTTTTGCTTCGTTCCTAATCGTTCCTGTTCTGTCTTCCGTCTTTTTGACTTTTTCTTTCTATCCTTTTTTGGCTCTCAAAAGTGAATCTTTCCCCCTGGTTCCTGAATTTCTTTTTTCTCTTTTTTCTCTTGGTCCTTCTTTTATTTTCGTTTTCTTTTCCTGCATTTGCAACTTGTTTTCCTCCCTCCTTCTTCCTCTTCTTTTCGCCTCTACAAATCACACCTCCTTACTCTGTTGTTGTTGTTTCTTCAGGTTAATCGTAAGTGACATGGTACGTCTAGTTTTGGAACTAATAAAAACAAATAGTCTGACGTTTTTTCCTTCTTCACACCCCAAACAAAAAGCGAAAACCCCCTCTATGAGATAGGTCTCACAAGGTGTCTGTTCCACACCCTCGCCGTTTTCGCGCCGCCTAGCGGCGCAGCAGCTCTTCAACTTGCGGCTACTTGCGTTCTCTCAATTGTTTTTGCTCCCCTATCTCTCTTCAGAAAGGACAGTTGTTGTTTTTTGTTCATTGCAGGCGAAATTGAAACAGAAAGATGTTGAGGAGCTAAACATTTTTTTTTTCGTTGTGTGTGTGTGGAACGGCAGGCAAAGGTGTTAATTTTTACAACTGCAGCCTCACGATCTTTGATGCTGAATCGGTTGGCACCTATTTGCTTCCACCGTTGCCATATCTCTCCTTGGGGCTTTCTTTCCCACTCTCGTGTCTTTTTTTTTTGTTCTTCCCCCCGCCTTTATTCTTATAGTAAATATACGCTGTATTACCCTGCAAGTGCTCGCAAAACAATAGTTTCCCTGCATTGATGTTCTCGTCGTTGTGCGCTATTAAATGCGCGTGCCATTTTCATTTTGTTCTTCGGTATCTTATAGACTCGAAAAAGTCGACTTTAATGTGATTAGGGGTGAAGATGTCTTTAATGAATGCTTTTTTTTTGTTGTGTGTGTGTGTGTGACGAAAACGCAAAGATTAGTTTACAGCGCTGAAGCTGGTTTGAAATGCTATTTGAGGAGATTGGCATCCGTACGTTCCTCTTCCCTTTTTTTTCTCTTCCTTTACCGTTCCCGTTTTATCGCTCTTTTTTCCGTACAATTGTTCTTTTATTTTTTCGTTCCCTTTTTTTTTCTAATGTTTGGGTGATGTAGAAACACTACTTTCAAAGTAGTGTGAAAAAGGCTCCCCAGCCTTTCCGCTGAAGAACATGAGTGGCGGCAGCTCGCCCCCAAAGCGGCGATCAACGTATAAAATACAAACAAAATAAAAATGTACATCTCTTCTCTTTTTTTTTTATTCCTCTTTTTAGTGTCTTGTTTCGGTATCATTTTCAGCTCTTAAACACGCAATCTGATCGTGTTCAGGCATAGCAGTGGCTCTGCCTCACAGCCAGCAAATCGTAGACTTAAAAGGTGTAGCCACCAAGAAGCGTTCGAGTGCTCTTTTCTTTTTTTTCTCTTTTTTGTTGTTGTTGTTGTTTATTTGTTTAAAACTTTTTTTTCTTCTGTCCATGTATTTGTGTAAATGGTGCAATCGTTGGTCCACTGCATTGCTGATGTTTTTTTTTTTTTACTAATATTTTTGCTATAAGCGCGTAATCGATATTTTTTTCTTCTCCTTTCGTTAAGAATCTCTGTCTATCTGCCTTGTCAGTGTGTCAAGATAGCGTCAAAAATAATGTTCTATCTTTGTTTCAACACTTTTCCCTTCATCTTTTTCTCTTCTAATGGCTATCAAAATGTTTCACAAAAGTTCTTCTACGAATTTGTTCTGTTCTTTTTGTTTAGTTTCTTTTTTCGTGTATTTATGTAACGTGCACGTATTGAAGACGTGTTCCTGTCGCCATGCTTTTCTTTCTTTTTTTATTTTTACAATAATTCACAAGTTTTCTTTTTGGTGTTGCTGTCGAAACATTCTCCTTTTTTCCCTTTTCAGGCGAGCAAAATGAGCTTTGTTTCTGAACACAGATCGGCTTTACTATGCTTCGTTTGTACTGGCTGGGGCACGTTATACAATGCTGCAGTTGTGCTACTTCTATCGTATTCGGTTGTCCTTGCCGTTCTCACCAGAACGTAAGCTGAAACGAGAACTCTCCTAGCACAAAAAAAAAGTTTTTTTTTATCTTTTTTTATTGATGTTTCTTTTTTTTAAGGTAAGCACACGCCTGTGGTCACCACCAACGTCGAAGGGGAGGTTTTATCCGCTAAAGATGGGCATCTGCAGCAGTGAAATGCTCCTGCGTTGTCTTCTGCAAAGAAAAAAAAAACGTTTCTACGACTTCCCTTTTCCTGTTTCTCTTCCACACCTGTGAGGTGTCATAAAAGAAAAAAACCACTTTCATCTTTTTGAATGCAGCAAGATGATTGTTTAAAACTTGTCGCTTGTATGAGCCTTTTTTTTTTTTCGTTTCAGCTGCGTAATTCTTCCGCACACGTGTTAGGGTCTCATCTCTTTATTCTTTTTGTGTGTGTGGACTAATATTTAACCTGCTCCTTGCAACTACCGAAACAAGGTTCGATTGAAATGCAAAAGTGTTGAGAGAAAGAGAGAGCTTCTTTCTTTTTTCCTCCTTTTGTCATGGATTTCACAACGTTCGAGAAAAATACCTTCTTTTTACTAATAGTGCTCTTCCGTAAACACAGTGGCGGTCGCCTGCGCAGCGACACTGCTTCTCTCCACAGTAGACTCCGGCAGATTAGCGTAGAAATGGGCGATGGTGACGACATGAAAAAGAGGCAATTCATGGCAGAAGCTCAACATGTATGTGGCCTCCCGCAGCCCTCTTCGTCGTCCCTATCACCTTCAATGTCCTATAACGACACACACTTTAATTTTATATGCTCTCCGAGTATTATTAACAAGCATTTTTCTCTTTTTCCACAGATATCAGTTAAATAGTTTCACTTCGCTACTTTCCCTCTTGACACAGTTCTCTTTTTTTGTTCTTCTCTTTTCTATTTGGGGACGCATAAAAGACTCTTAAACCTTTATTTAAATGCTCTTATCTTTTTTCTCCGGAGAGTAGATGGCGAGACGGATCATAAGTAATAATCTTTGCCAAACAAACAAATGAAAGGAAGGCACTTTAGGATTAGTGTAGCGGAGAGAAGCCTAAAAGCGCTCTCGAGTGGGAAACCTTTCCTTCTTTCTTTTGTTGTCCCGCGATTGGAGCACCTTTGATCGTAGGGCGATAAGACGCCAGTAACACATTCTATGCTTTTTCTGTTTGTTATGTTTCGGCCCATCACTTCCTGCTCACCGTTCAAACGTATTCGTGAGTGCACAAGGGAAGGAATCAATTGCAGTGGTAGCGTCTATTTGTAGACCTTTCGTGATGGCTATTGTACATCGCACCTTTCTTAATTTTTGCTCTTTTTGTTTTTGTTTTTGTTTTGTAATCGAATTTTTTTTTTTGATAGGTCCCTCCGATTGTTGGGCCTCTGTTGATTTATGTCCTGTTCCTTTTCAAATCCTTTACTGTCTTTTTGCAGACGACATTGTTGTTGGAAAGAAAACTGAACGATAACTGTCTGTCTGGCAAAACTACAGAAAAACGGATGCCTGCGGAACTTGCTTCTCCTTTTCTATTAACTTTTCTATTCTCTTTTCTGTTGTCCTCGTTTGAGTTACAATCAGCCACGCAATCTGTTCACTGTTCTTTCCTGTTGATTTCCCCTTTCTTTTGTGCACTTTTCCTTTTCTTACCTCATGTACTGGTTGTTGGTTGAGTTGTAAATCTCCGACAAGTCAAAATGACGCTCTCTCTCTCTCTTTCGCTGTTGAAAGAGAGTAGCAGACCCTCTTTTTCTTCCTGCCTCTCTCTTTCTCTCCCTCTCTCGTTATCTTTCGCTGCGTGAAGATCGTCTATAGTTTAATCCTACCTTATTACTTCCACAAGTGTTGTTGACCTTCTTTTGGTCAAAGTGCAGGTTGATCACGGCTTCCTGTCTTTATGGAATAGGCTCATTATCCTTTTTTCTTTGGATGTCTTCCATACCTTTCCCCTCTTAAGATTATGGTTTTCTGTTTCTTTCCGCGTTTTATTATTATCTTTATTATTATTATTTTGTGTTCTCGATACTTTTTTTTTCCTTTAGTTTCCCCCTCTTCTTTTTTCTGTGCTTCCTTTCTATAATTCTTTCTCTCTTTTCACTTGTTTTTCTCTCCTCTGTCGTAGCAATCTTGTACGTTTTCGGGTTCTTATGGTAAATGAACCTCTTCTTCTCTGTAGTACATTTGTTCCCCACACTTCCCCCCTGTGCTCCACTGTTCACATCTGTTACCACTGCCAAAGGAGTGATTTGAAGCAAGTTGCAGGGTCAGTGTCGCCTTCGAAGCGAAAGAGATGTGTCGCTCTCTCTTTTCCGTTTTCATTTTCTTCTTTTTTTTTCTCAAATTGGATTCAGATACATCAAAGCTGGCTTTGCAGAGACCACATTCGTTTATGTTTCTGCATTGCCTTGTTTTACGCTGTCCAGCGTTGCCGTCATTATTTTCTTCTTGTATCTTGCTCAAGCCTCTAGAAAAAGGTTTGTCTGCCACTAAACCTCATGTCTTTTCAAGCTCTCTCTCTCTCCTTTTTTCCCCCTTTCCAGGAACTGCGGCCGTGAGGCGTGCATTGTACCACATGCACTGTTTCTCATATTGTTCCTTTCGCTTTGTGTGTGTGCGTGTGAGTATTAATTTCCTCTTCTCTATTACTATAACCTGACATTCGAAGTGTCCTCTTTTTTTTTTCTTCCTCGTAACACATATAGCCACAGACAAAAAAGTAAAACACCGTGACGATGCTTCTTAATACTGCGGTGGGAGAAAGAGAAAGGCGAGAACAATGCCGACTGCTTCTTTGCAGCTCTGCCGATCCAGCACTCAAGGAAACCAGTCGGTTTGTATGCCCTTTCTCCGCTTGCACATGTTGATTTACAAAGCTGATCAGGCAGGTGATAACGAAAACCCAGGGCAAAAGCACCCAGTCGCTGGATTTTGCCTTCTTTGTTGTTGTTGTTGTGTTGTACTGGTTCAGTATCGCTGAGTTTCTAGAGAACTTGATCGAAACCGAAAGAGTTCTCCTCTGCTCTTCACTTCTCCTCAACCCATCCACTTATTTCACTCTCTCTCTCTCTCTCTCTCTTTTGACTCTGCCGCCAAACTCGTCAAGCTCACTCTACGTCCTTGAGCAAGTAAACACACCGGCACAACCTCAGAACCAGCATCGCAGCTCGCGAATCCAGGTGCTGCTCCATTCGTTGTAGTGGCGCAGAAGTGGTCTACTGCAGCGCATTTGAGCAGAACGCGGGATACAACAACAACACGCAAAAATAAAAAAGAATCCCGTCAACACACACACACACACTCGCAGGTACACCGCTCTTATGGAGTTCGCGCGTCGCATCGGTGACTTGGCGCAGCTGACGCGCCGCCTGCGTCGCGTGCAGGTCGAAAAGATGCGCGCGCAACGTCGCGCAGCAGCCGCGCGCTTCCTGCCCTCCCACGCCAATGCCGGACTCGAAGGAGAGGAGGGACACGGCGGCGAGGCAGCAGAGGGCCGGCTCTCGCTCGCCCACCGGCGTCAACGCTCTGCCGCCGGGTCAAGCCGTGACACGCTGGCGTGGGCAGCACGCGCGCAAGACCAACTCCTGCTGCGCCGCCTACCTGTCGCCGTCTCGGTGGTGGAGCGCAGCTGGTGCAGCCTCGACCGCAAGCAGCGCGAGCGGGACGAAAAACGGCAGCGACTGCAGCAGCCGACAACGCCGGCGCACAGAGAAGACTCCGTAGGTGGCGCAGCTGCAGGAATGCATCTGGATCCTGCTGTGCCGCACGAGTTGGCCGGGTTGGTCGAGCTGCCCTCGCAGCTTGCCAGTGCGTCAGGCCCCTCCGCGCGCGCCGCCACACCGGCGTCTCATCAGCAGCTGGAGGCCGTCTACCTCCTCTTCGACCTCCTCCACACCATCGAGCAGGCGCGACGGCAGCACCTGCTGGAGAAGGAGGCCGCCGCCCGGCAACGCTGCGCCACTGCCGACGCCACGTGGCAGAGCTTCCACAAAGACTTTGGGTCGCAGTTGCAGCCTCGGCGAAGCTCTTCGAAGAAACACACCGGCGGCACTCTCAGTGCGGCGGATGAGGCGCTGCTGCAAGAGACGGCCGAAGCGCTGCAGCGACGGCGGCGTGCCGCTCACGATGAACTTGCCCTCCTCCACGCCTCTCTCCTGACACGACCTTTCGTCTCAGCGCGGCTGTGGCGGCTGCTGCTGCGCGAGTCTCTGTGGACGGCCGCCGTCGCGGAGCACAAGCGCGCTGCGGCTAGTTCTGCTGCACATGCTGACACTCCACACAGTGCGGCCTTGCCCCATGCAAATCAGCTCGACGTGACGCGGCTTCTCTTCTTCTGCCTTGCTCTCACGCGTATTGCCATGGGCATTCTGCGCGATTACGTGCAGGGAGGTCAGCTTAGCCGCCACGCACCGCGCTTCGTTGTGTCGCTGCCGTCTCGCACGTTCCGCGCGCGTGTGGCAGCAGCGGCAGACGGCAACAACAGCAACAACGTGCCGAAATGGGGCGGGGAAAGCAGCAAGGCGACGCGTGAGGCACGGCGCGAGCGCAGCTCTGTGAATGCCATTCCTCCCTCCGTCGCGGAGGAAGGCGAGTCGGATGTGCTGTTCGCAATGTTGCAGGGAGCAGAGGACACGCCACCGTCGTCTCTCCCTGCCCCTGCACCAGCAGCAGCAACTACAACAGTGGTCCGGCGGAGGAATGGCAAAGACCGCACGTCCGTCTCGATGCGCTGGATCCCGCCGCACACCGCAGAGGTGGTGCCACTCGTCATGGACACCCTGGCCCTGCACAGCTTTCTCCTCCCTGAGCTCGACCTGCCGTCTCTGCTGCAGCGCGGCTGTGCGCCGGAGCTGCTCGGCTTGTGCGTCACGCTGCAGCACCTCGCCTCAACCACACTTGCCCTCACCCGCAGCACTGCGGCCGCGAAGGGCGGTAGCCTGCAAACACTGCAGCGCACCCTGAATGGGTTAGAGCCGGCCATGACAGATGTGGGAGCGGCTGTGGTGTCGCACTACATCGCGGAGAGTCAGATTGCACCGCTGGAGGAACGCGGCGGGCCCGCATTTGCCAGCAGCGGCAGCAGCGTTCGCCGCGCACCTGAGGACGCCGCTCGTCTCGCCGTGCAGCTGCACAGCCTTCGCCTCCTCCCTGTCGGTAACGCTGGTGTGGCGCTGCTCTTGTCGCGGCTGCTCACGGACATCTTCCCGGAGCTGCGCACGCAGACGAGCCGCGTCCTGCACGAGAAGGCGCGGCAGTCGTCGCTGCTGGCCTTCGCCACCCGCCCACACCGCGAGAAGCTCTACCAACAGCACGGCCGCCAGCACGCCGAGAAGTTTTTGCTAGAGACGGTGGTGCAGCAGGCGCGGTTGCAGCAACGGCAGCTCGCTGTCGCGCTGCGGGAGCAACACGTGACGGATGCGCACGTGCGCAGCCTCCGCGAACTGGGGCAGCGCCTCCCATTGAATGATCTGCTGCAGCTCTTCCAACTCTACGCGCGCCACGTGGCAACGGGTGGCAGCAGCAGCAACAGCACCAACGCTGCAAACCCTCGGCTGCCGTCCGCGGACGTGGATGCGTGGATAACGGGGTGCCTCTTTCTTGCGGAGACGATTCTGTTGACCACGAGCGAACACCGCAGCACCGCTGATGGGCAGAGCTACACCGTGGCGGAGCAGGCGGCGCTTTGGGATGCCGCGGCGCTACTTTTTCCCCTCATCCGCTCCCGGCGTGCGCGTCAGCTGGCGGACCAGCGGGCCACGGCGCCGGGCCGGCCCCGCGCTTCCGCTGCCGCGCACACGGAGTCGCTCATCTGGGCGGCCTTCGCCGAGCACGTGCTGTCCAGCGTCAACGCGGCGCTGGCAGAGCGGCTGCAGCGCCTGGCGACGCAGCGGCAGTCGGAGTCGACGGCGATGCGGCGTGGTGGTAGCAGTGTGGCGCAGAAGCACCTGCGCCACGCCTCACAAGAGGACGTCTCTGACAGTTCGCTCGCGGAGGAAAGTGTGTCCGTCGATGCCGTCGTGGCGTTGGCGGCTGGTGTTCTCGAGTACACCGCCCACGACGAAGCGTCGCGGACGTCCGGCGGTGCGAATGGGCACGATGGCAATCGCAGCAGTGCGCACACGCCGGCGTCGCTGCAGCCCGTCCAGCAGTCTGTTCGGGTGCTGTCACGGCTGCTGCACGAGTTGATTCTGCATGATCGCGAACTGTGGCATCAGATACGGCGTCTGCCCGGTTCGCAGCGCGAGGCCGTGGAGGGTCAGCTGCGCGAGTGCTTCCACACCCTGGGAATGCTCGATGACACCACCACGCACGCTTTAGAAGCGCTGAATCGCGAGGAGAAAGTAGTCGTGTAGATGCGTTTTCTAAACTGCACCGACACGGCTCTATTGCGATCACTTGCTAAATGATGATCTTCATTAAAGGTCATCGCGACAGTGGCGTGTCATCCACGCTAAATGTGGTGTTTTCGAGTTAATCACAGATGAACAATTAAGTACAAATAAAAACCGACAATCAACAATCTCGTGTTCCTTGAGAACATAAGAATACAACACAAAAAAAACGGTATTGCAGCCAACACGATCTTGTTCTTACACCGCACCGCTCTGCATTCGACCGGCGTCACTCATCGAACACATGCTAAAGAAAGACGCTTTGTTGCTGCTGCTTTGCAATTCTGTGGTGCTCATCTCTCTTTCCCTTGCCACCTGTATCTTCCAACTTCTTCTCCTTCACACCACATCAGTCACCTGCGCAACGCCTAGCGCCTGACTACACCCCAAGTCCCTCAGTTTCTTTTTTTTTCTTGAACGGCACTCTTTTTAAGAAGCCGGCTTGACCACACAAATCAACTCGGCTCTAATTTCCTTTTGAACACCTCACAACTCGACAGAAAAACACAAACGCTATATCGTACACGCGCAGAGCATTTGTCACCTCTCACTCTCACTCCTTTGCTCTTCTCCTTTCATCTACTTCATCCTCCTCAAAGGTAACAATCGTCCCCATCTTCTTGGAACTCTTTGCGTGTTTGTTCTTCATTACGTCCTCCTACTGCTTTCTTTTCCAAACTCGTAGCGTTTTTTTTTCACCATTTTCCTCATAGTCTCACATACACACTCTTCTCATTTTTTGCTTTCCTTTTGCCCCTTCCCCTATAGATAGATCACCCTTATCTCTCAAGCTCGCACACCATGGCGTTCACACTCGGACGGCTCTTCTCTGGCGTGTGCCAGGTGACCGTGGTGGGTGGCGTGGCGGCCGCCATGTACTACCGCCGCGAGTACGGCAACATGGATACCGACGGCGTCAGCACCGCGCACTCCTTCGTCACCTACTCCAAGGACGACCGGCGCGACATCTACGACGTGGCCGTCGTGGGCGGCGGCATCGTCGGCGTGGCCACGGCACGCGAGATCCGCCTCAAGTACCCGCAAAAGCGCGTCATCCTCATCGAGCGGGAAGCGGATGTGGCGCAGCACCAGTCCGGCCACAACAGCGGCTGCATCCACGCCGGCATGTTCTACCCACCCGGCACCGCCATGGCGCGGCTGTGCCCACGCGGCCACGACCTCATCATCGACT
>AUXI01000099.1:0-46181 GCA_000482105.1 Crithidia acanthocephali | reverse complement strand
TACGGGGGTAGTTGTGTGAGTGTACCTTGAGAGGAGCACGAAGAGAGAGAGAGCCGAGTGGTTGCCCACAGCGTCAATTTGAACAACAACAACAAAAAAAGATGAAACGCAGGAACGAATGAAGGGCAGCAGCAGCAGTAGGAAAGAGTAGATGCGTTCAAAGCTAGCGATGCGGAGAACAAACGGCACCGATATGCTGCGGCTGTCTCCATGACCAACACGGCCCCGCAAGAAAAACGTGGCGCAGTCTCCTACACCAGCGCACCTTCTACTCACACGCTTATTCCTCTGCTCGCACTCATTCTTTCAACAACAACAGTATTATATAATGGTGATTGCAGTCCGTGACTCTTTTTTTTTTGTCTTTTAGTACTGTAGATCTGTAAAAACCAGCCCTTCTCCGTCCTCGCCTGCTCCCACGGCTACCACCTCCCACGCATCAGCGTTTACACGTTCTTCGTGCGGGTCACCGAGCCACCACGCTTGCGCCACTCCTCCTCGAACCTCTCCCCCTCACTCAAACGGCCCTCGATTGCTGCTTTCGTTGTCGTTTCAGCGGCGGCGGCGGCTGCCTCGTCCCCCTCCACTCCGAAGGCGACCTGGTAGTCCGTGTAGAGGTCCTTGAAGAACTGCGTCACACCAGTGCACCGCGGCAGCACCGTGATCAGCACGCAAACTACGCAGATGCCACCCAGCAGGTACTGCAGGGTGTAGGCGTACTCGATGCGCTCTTGCAAGTTGCCCAGCACCCGCAGCCCGTCGTCGTAGTCGGGAAAGGGCGTGGCCGGGACAGGCTTCTCCAGGAAGCTGCACAGCGGCTCCCAGCCGTCGCCGTAGCGGTACACGAGGAGCTGGCTGGGCGGGATGGACATCTTGACGCTCTCCTCATAGAGCTGCAGCGCCACCGCACGGGGGTGTTGCAGCCCCACATCCACCTCTGCTTCTTTCCGTTCTCCTTCGTTGGTGCTCTCTGCGGTGTCCCCTTCACCGGATGCAGAGGACGGAGAAGAAGAAGCTGCGGAGGATGGCTTGGCGTTGCCTTTCATGGCCGCCGCTTCCGCAGCAAAAGACCGGCGCAGAGCTCCTGATGAGGCAGTCATGTGGGAGTGCCGTGACCCACCAGCCGCAGCCGCACTGCTTGTCCCTTTCCTCCCCTCCGCCGCCGTGGACGACGGCGCCATCGCTGCCCTGGCAGCAGACGCAGCAGCAGAGGCGTCACCGCCCACCACCATCTTCGCCAGCATGTTCCGAAACGCACTGGCGATCTTGTTCCCCGAAGCCCGCCTCGTCGCCGTCTGCAGCCGACCCATGTAGTCCTCGTAGTCGGCAGCCCAGCGGTCCTTGTCGGCCTCCTCGACGAGCACCACCTTGGTGTACTGCGGGGCCTGCCGCAGGATCGTGGTGTACAACATCGCCCCAGGTGGGCCCACCACGCAGTCGTAGTCGCTGAGCAGGCTTGGTGGCAGCGTCTGGGCGGTGCCATCCAGCAGCTTCGACCACTCAATCGGGTGTGTGCTGGCGTGGCCCTGCTGGAAGGAGGAGCGCAGGCTGTAGGGGGTGTAGCCGAGCTGCTTCAGCGCCGGCGTCAGCGCACCGCCGTCCGGCAGCATCGTCAGGCACAGCACGCGCAGCCGCGCAAGGGAAGTGCGACGCAGCATTCCTCACCCAGGATTGTCGTAAGTGTTAAAGGCCTGCTTGCACTTGTTCTGTACAGCGTGGGTTGAACGTGCGGAGAGTTTTTGACACACCGCAGCAATGCAGCTTCGTTGTGCTTCAATGGCAGAGACCTACTCTATCGGTGCTTCAACGTGATTTCCAAAACGTCGGCCTGCGCTTGTGTGTTGAGCGGGCAGGCAGTCAAGCTGAGGAGGCATGAAGCGTGAAAGAACACAGAGGGAGAAAGTTGCAGCTGAGGTTTGAAAGTCGACAAGAGTTCAAAGGTGCAGGGGTTCTACTGGGGGATGCGTAGCAATATGCTCTTCACAGCATGTGAGCCTTGCGCTGCATCAATGAACGCAAAAAAAAAAAAACATTTCTTCGCGTACTGCGGGCAGTGAAGACAGACGTTTCCAGTCCTCTTTCCACTAAGCCCCGTGTTCCCAACACCGACGACGTACAGACACCGCTGCAGCAAGGTTGTCCAATGTGTTTCGGGTGAAGCAACGCGTGAAATTCCAAAATGACACCGAAAAGGCAGTATACATGAAAAACAAAAGAAAGAAACGAAGCGGCTGTCTCAACGGCCCCGTCAGCTTGCTGGACGCGCCACGTGAGAAAGCCAGATTGCAACACAGATAGCTGTGGTGCGTTCGGCTCTTCTGAAAAAAGCAGAGAAAAGAAAAACACTCACTTTCTCCGCACAGCTTTGTATCGGTCCTGTGCCCACAGCGTCTTGAGGTACGGCATGGCAGGGCGGAACAAACCTGCGAAGGAGTTGGCTGGTATGCAGAGCATGCGGGTGCGGCACTCAGAGGTGTACGCCACCGTCAGCGCACCGCCCTCCATCGCCTCCTGACCACCGACAATGTCACCGCGTCGAAAAGTGGCGACGACGTCGCTGTCCGTGGTGCTGCTACGCTCACCCACGCCCTCGCTGCCCTTCGAGAACCGCGACGCTGTGTGTTGGACCTCCTCCGGCTCACCGTACGCGGTTACCTGCCCATCCAGGAGCAGCGCCACGTAGACGCAGGGTGCGCCGCGCACGGCCACCAGGTCGCCCCCGACCACCTCTCGCTCCGTCGCGCAGTGGAAGAGGAAGCGCCAGTAGTTCTCCGGGAAGTACTCCGCGTAGGGCAGGACGCAGAAGACGCTGCAGAAGCGACGAATGCCCGCTGCGTAGGCACGGCGCAGCAATGCGCGAAACACCTTGGCACTCAGCTCGTACACCTCAGCCCCGTCGGCGCCGGTGACCACCGTGCGGGTGTGCAGCGGGGCAGCGGTGGAGCAGCGCAGCGGGGGCAGCAGCGCCTCCTCCCCGACACTGCACCCACGACTCGCCGTGAAGATGGTGGCGCCGCTGGCCACGTCCACGACGCTGATCGCACCGGCCACCACCACGTAGAGACGATCCGCCTTGCTCGCTGCCGGCTGCGTTGTCTTGTCCTCAGCAGACGATAGAGGCAACACCGGTGTGGTGTCCGTGATGGACGTGCGGTGCGCCGTAGCGTCGCCGCGGGTGTCGTAGTCGACGTCGAAGAGCACGGCGCCGTGGGGGTAGCAGCGCTTGGCGGTGAAGGCGGCCATGGCGAGTCCGCGCTCTCGACCATCTGCCTGGCAGTACGCAGGGCGGGCGAAGAACTGTGTGAGGAGAAATTGGTCACATCCACCCCCTTCACCGTGACGTCGTCTGTCATCGGCTGGGGTGTAAACGGCGGCTGCCCTGGGGTGACACTTAGCAATCCGACACTGTTGCGCTGATCGTCTTGGATCCGCTTCGTGCTCTCGGTGTGGTCCTCAAGGTCGTCCTCATCCTTGTCCTCGATGCCCTCGCTGTCGGTGTCCGGGTCGCTCTCGGAGAGGTGGGCGAGGAGGCTCTGCTCCACCAGCGCACGCACCGCCTCCCGCAGGTGCTCGCGTCGGCTGTCCTTCTCCGCCACGTTGCGGCTACCCTGTCTTAGCGCCGCAACGTCCGTAGGCGAGAGCAGGTCCGCCAGGCACGCCAAAGGGATACGGACGGCCTCCACGGACTGCTGCGTGGTGTAGGTGTAGGCGGACGGCGCAGCGCGGCCACTCGGTGCATCACTGGAGGCTGCTGTTGTTTGCCCTGCGAACCATTCCTCATCGCCCACACAGTCGCCGGGGCCAAGCACCGCCGCCTGCAGTCGTGCCAGTCCACCGAAGCCGTTCGCGCGTTCGTGCTCGATGGCCACCGTGCCAGCCGTCAACCCCAGGAGATCCGCAGCTGTTTCGTCGGTCGACAGCACGGCAACGCCGGCGTCACGCGTGATGACTTCTGCGCGCTCACTCAGCTCGAACAGCTGCGCAGGGCTGAGGTGCTGGAAGAGGGGGCACTGCGAGAGGGCACGCAGGATGCGCCGCAGCTGCTCGTCGTAGTGCAGCCGCAGGAGCTGTTGGTAGCGTACGCGGCTGAGACGCCAGGTGACCGTCGTGGCACTACTCGCATTGGTAGTAGTTGCACCGACGGGAAGTAGAGCGCCAGTATCCGCGTGAAGAACTGCGGTTGCTGCTGCTGCTGCATTGTCAGCCGCTGTAGATGATAGTGTTGCCTTTGGTTCATCGGCGGCCAGCACGGAGGCGTCGTGGTGGCGAGCGGGCAGAGGGTACAAAAGACCCTCATGGCCGAAAGCCTCACCAACACCCCACTCCGACTTGACATCTGTCTGCTCACTGTGTAAAGATGCTTTTCCTGATGTGTCTGGCATCGCTTCGTCGACGTGTGGTGAGCTCTGCAGAGGACGACAGCCCCACACGTCATCTCCATCCGTATTCTTACCGTCCTTTGCACTCGAGCTCGGTGCGTCTTCTCGTGCTTCCTGCACACGGTGTGCAACGGCCCTGCCCTTCACCACCACGTGGAACGCAGTCATCTCCCCGGGTACTGCAATCACCGCGCCTGGCTTCGTCTCCTGGCGTTCAAACGCGTTCAGCATCTCCTCCATCAAGTCCGCGTCGTCGTGACAGCCGGTGAAGAGAGGGTGCGTCCGCAGCACCTGGCGGACTGTCTCCCGCTCAGCCTGCTGCTCCTCCGAGACCGTGGCAGAACTCGTACTGTCCTTCGTCCACCATCGGATGTCCGTCAAGTACTGAGAGAGCGTCCCACCGCAGATGGCACCGCGGCGGCGAAGGCGGGACGGGTGCACCCCAGTCGACGCCTCGTCGCCGTCTTTCCGTGTGCTGTCGACTCTGTCCGCGGAGTTGAGCTCTGCGAGGCCGTCCGTGTCTTTGTCGTGGGGTACGTCGCTGAACGGGTTGAATGCTGGCAGGGTGATGCCGTACGCGTCGGAGCCGCGGTGGGAGACGGGCTCCTCTGCCACCTGCGACTTCTTGCCACAACAGCACATACCCATGCTTCTAACGAGAGAGGGGGGAAGAGAGCGGGTAAGAACGAGGTCGGACGACAACAACAGAGGAGGAACACAGTCGTCCCGGTTGTATCAGTGGAGGGCTAAACTTGATGGGCTCAACGCAGCAGCGAAGACGGTAGCCTACTCCTGTAAGAGACTTGCCTTATGTGCATAAGAGACGGAAAGAGAGAGGGGAGAGAGAGAAGGGAGAAACACTGGAGAGACGTGAAGGTGCGCAACGGCTGTATTCTGTCACATTTATACTAGTACAATAGCAGTTGCAAAGGATGAGTGCGGCCAGATAGCCTAAGAAGAAAGAGGAAAGAAAAAAGAAAGCAAAGGCATGAAACACTAGAGAGCTACACGTCACTTCACCGCTTTCGCTGGAGCCCGATGGTGTTTCCACACACATCACCTTCATGACAGAATTTCGGTTGTTGTTGTTTTGGTAGTGGTAGGAATTCTTGTTGGCCATGAGCGCAATGGGGGACACAGGCACTCTACGCTTCCCTTCTTCTCGAATGGGGCCGTGATACATGCACAACTCTGCTGCAGCTACAGGGCCTTACATGTGCTGTTCACCGCACCGACTGAAAGCTCTATCTTTCGCCTCCGCAACTCGCAGAGTAGACCGGGTAAGCACTTCAGCAGACACAAGAGAAAGAGAGAGAGAGAACTTTAATGATCCTTAGGTTTTTCAACACACGCTTTTCACTGCAAGTATGCAAAGGCACCGCTCTACAGTCGGTGGCGAATGCGGAGTGAGAACAAAAAACGAAGTAAGCACTTTTGGTTTTTGAAAAAAAGGAAAAAATAAGTGATTGAAGAGAAAAAGAAAACTCAAAGACTTCTGAAAAACAATGCTTGTGTAGAGCCGTTGAGAAGACAAAAAGAGCCATGCCATGTGCTGTGATGATGGCATTCATCACCCTCTTCTCGGCGTTTTAATATCGATCAGCAGCAGTTGCAGCTTTTACGTTGCGATGGTAAACCAGAGAGGAAGTAGTTTGTAGTTGAGAAGTTCAAGAGCCGCACAGACACGCATCTACAAGCGTCTCTGTACGCGGAGAACCGTAGATATAAAAAAAATAAAAAGGAAAACAGATTGCGTTATTTGCTAAAACAAATCAACTATAAAAATGGGAGCGGTTGGAAGCAGGTGTCGTCAGAGTGTTGTGAGCAACAAAAAAGGCTTCTCATCCGTGTGATGGCGGAGACTCTTCCTGCACAAACAGAAGAGCCACAAAGTTCAGCAGCAGTGCTACAAAAAGCAGCAGCGGCGTCACGCCGTGCAGAGGCCTTTGGTACCATTTGCAGTCCACCTCGCCGTGCTCGATCGGCGCCTCTTTACACGAAGGTGCGTTGACCGGTGCCGCAGCCCACGCCGCAGCAATCCGCCCTCGCGCCTCCCTCTCCTCCACTTCAATGGTCTTTCGCCAGTGCAGGAGTTCGTCGAGGAACCACAACGCCATCGCGCTCGGCAGCGACGCAACGGAGCCGGACCACGACGGGGACCTCTCCAGTTCCCCTGCCTCCTCTCCATTCCATTGCTGCTGCTGGAGCTGCTGTGCAGCCCGTGAACTCGTGCACGCTGGCAGGTGCCACTGTGGGAGTCCACCAAGGGAGAGAACGTCAGTGCTGGGTCTGCTACGGCGACCCGCCACACGCTCCTCTGCGTGAGTGTGTGGTGAGAGCGGTGAGGAGCGCATCTGCACCAGCATCGTGGACTGTGGACGTCTCAGCCCATCCTCTACTACGGTGGTGGCCACCTCGCTGCAGCTATCGTGGCTCAAGCCTTGGTCCATATCCATCGGGCTAGAGGGAAGATGGACGGACAGGGAGGACTGGCACTCCACGCAGTCCTGCGAGGGCCCGCTGTGGTGTGTCGCGATCCCGAGTCTCTCCAGCTCGTAATCTCTCACACGCAGCCCACGGGTGCGGATGGCGTGTTGGATCTCGCGGAAGTACGCCTCGATGTTCTCCGCACAGGCGCGCCACTGCTCGGCGTGGTCGCAGTCGTTCTGCCCTCCCAAAGCGGTCGGCAGCACCGCGGCGTCCATCACCTTCAGCAGCGCACCTTGCTTAATCTCCGCATCGCTCAGGATCTCCAGACGCCTCGTCACTGAGGCGGGGAAGGCCCTCAGCACCGGCTTTGCGAGGGCGGTGAGGGTGCGGCCCATCTTGCAGAAGTACGTCTTGTCCAGCGCACCAGGGTAGAACTTCGCGACGTGCTTCGCAGACGCCAGCAGTGCTGTCAGGTCGAAGTTTTTCTTCGTGTTCGCCCCCTCCTGGTTGAAGATGACGACCATCTGACACCGCTTGCCGTCCTTGCGCAGCCGTGAGCCGTAACTCATGAAGAGGTCGAACAGCACCCGTCGCTCCTCGGCGTGCTGCGGGTCGGGAAGGTCTCGTCGGATGTTGATGAGGAATACGGAACGGCCGTACTTGTCGGTGCCGAGAAATTGATGGGAGCCGCTGCGCAGGCAGTCTCGCGTGTAGTCCGTCACCGTGATGGCGGCCAGCGCATTCACCTCCATCGCAAAGCGGCGGTGCAGCTTCGCCACCGTCTCCTCGACGTTGAACTTCTTGTTCTCGAGGAAGCCGTAGATCCACGCATCGAAGTAGCCGTGCGTGATGTCCAGCTGCCGCTTCACCTCATCGATCTCGCCACTGTGCGCGAGGGCATCGGCACCCAGCTCCGTCAGCGAGGAATAGTGGTACGCCATCGATGGCTGTCGCGGTGGGAGTTAACGCACTGCTTCTGTATATGGCCCTTGTACGCTGCTTTGCAACACCCAGGCTTTCCTTATTGGTGCCTGTCCACTATGCACGTCCATAGACAAATCAGAAAGAGAGGGAGAAGAGACAAACAAAGAGAGGAAAGAGGAATTGAAAGTTAACGTGAGAGGAGGGATCACTACTTAGCTTGAGGGATGTGCACTTCGATACAACGAAACCAGCCGGTGGAACGACTGCTTTTCAGGCACCGCAAATATTAGTGCGTGCGTAAGTGAAATCAGTCAATGTTCGCTTTGACAGACAATGGCGTTGCTCATGCGTGTCTTCCCCCTCAGCAGACAAACAACTCATCTCCGGCACACAATTTTAGGTTCAAATAGACTGCGCAGAAGACACAAAAAGTATTCATGACAAAAACAAAAATGAAGCTGAATGGCTATGAACAAGGCGAAGAAAAAAGAAAAAGAAAAATAGATGAAAGGAAAGGCATACATGTTAGGAAAATGCTGGAATGCTTTAAGACAGAAAAAAAAGGGAAAAGCAAGTTGTGTTCAAGTTTTAAAAAACTATGTTTTTGAAATGAAGAGAAAAAAGAGCTTTCAAAGGACAGCACTGGCCATTTGATAAGCACACACACCCACACGCCCATTGAAGTCCCAAGAACAGGACAGGAAGAAATAACAGCGACGAAGAAAGAAGAGAACCCAAGAAAGGTGAGAACAAAAGACCATCGGCTACGCATCGAACAGTGAGAAGAGAGGACACAAAGCAGCAGCTGGCAGCGAAGGAGAGACACATGCGTAGACGTCGTCACGACAAACCACAAGTCATCCAGCATGACACTAATCGAGAGAAAGGAAAACAAAAAAAGAGGAAAAGCAACGAATGTGGGTGAACTTCGCTGTCGATAAAAAGACGGCAGACAAAGTAAAAAAAAGAAAAAAAGGAGTGAGATGAACGATTCGTGCAACGCGGAAAAAGAGGGAACAAAAGAGGAGAAAGCACGTGCTGTCGATTCCAAGAACAAAAAAAAAAGCACAAAAAGCAGTCAAGCAGTTGAAGAGTTTGTCTACGGAGGTGAGAAGCGGAAAATATAAAGAACCGCTAAGAAAAAACGAACGCAAAGACACTTGTGCAAGTACAAAGAGGAGAGGAAAACCACATTGCACATACTCGCAAACAGATGCGTCTACCAGGAGCATCTGCAGTGCAACAACGCGTATGCCCACTCACAAGCAGTGCTACCGTGACAGTCGCTTCACTGTCTCAGCCTGTGGCGTCGGACTGGACTTCTTTTCAAAAAAGTCAACGGTGTTTTTCATCGGCGGCGACGCCGCACTGTTCACGTTGTTGTTGTTGTCACTGCCGCTGCCGCTGCGCTGACTGCGATTCTCACCGGCCGCTCCTGTAGTGCCCCGTCCGCTACCCGCTCCACTACTGCTCGGTCCCGACGCCTTCGCCTTCTTCCCACGCTCCTCCGTCTCGAGGGAAACGATGTAGCCCCGCAGCTGCCGCTCCACCGCCGCCACCACGTCGCGCTTCAGCTGCTCCTCCTCAAAGAGCTCCGCCAGGGCCTGTTCCACGGCCGCGGCGTGCTGGCGTGACTTGGCGTAGTCGAGGAGGGAGCGCGCGGAGGAGACGACCGCCGTGCCGTTTGTTGCGGTAGGCGGCGCCGCAGCGTCGTTGCCCCAACTGTCATCCTCGTCATCGTCCCGCCCACCCCCGCCGGCCGCCGCCGCACCGAGCGCCTTTGAGTCGAGCGACATGCACCGCGTCACACTCTTATCGTTAGTGTTGCCACGTTTCTCCGCGCTGAAGCGGCGGTTGGCGGCGCGAGGGCCGGCCGGGCCGCCGCCGTCCTGCTGGCTGCCGTTGCTGCCGCGCTTCCCCGCCTCCGCGCCGCTGTCGAGGCTCAAGTTGCTGTTGTTCATCCGACCCTTCCCCGCGCCGTTGCTGGAGCCCTGCGCTCCGCTGCTGACGCGGCGCTGCGGGGAGCTGCCGTCTCTGCCGCTCTCCGGCTTCAGCGCCTCGCTCAACTCACCGGGTGCTGGGATGACGCCACGCATGGACTTGCTGATGGAGACGTCGTTCATGTTCGGTCGCGTGCCGACGGACTTGAACATCGCCTGCTCGCCGACGTACATCGGCTCCAGTTTCGTGTCCGAGGCGTCCTCGACGGTGTCCACCTCCTGCATGTTGCTCTTCGTCTGGAAGGACATGAGGCCGAACATGTTCTTGTCCACGCCGAGGGAGGAGAGGACGGAGCGGGTGGAGGGCAGCCCCTGCTGCCGCAGCCCACCTGGGCCAATAAAGCTGTCCATCGCCTGACTCACAAAGAGAGACACCTCGTTTGTGTCAACGCCGCTGTGCCCGCTGCCGGTGCCGCTGCCCCGGCCAAGCCGCGGTGAGGCGACGGCGCGGCGGTAGTTCTGGTGCCGTGGGCGGTTGTAGGAAATCGCGTTGTCGTCCTCGGGGCCGCCGCTCGCGCCGTGGAAGTCGCCGCGGCTGGAGGTGGCCTGGCGGCTGTAGGCGCGGACGAGGGTGTCGACCAACGTGTCGATGCGGTCACCGGTGCCGTGGCGGCTGCCGGTGGCGGTGAGACCCTTCACGAGCGGCCCCTTCACGCTGGAGGGCGGGAGGTGCGGGGAGCCGCTGCGCTGCGCTCGGGGAATGTCGCCTTTCGTGGCTGTCCCGCCGCCCGGTGGCGCCGCACCGTCTTTCCCCTTCGCAGCCGTCGATGACGCTGCGCCACCGCTGCCCGCCGTCGTCTTCTCGCCGTACATCACCGTCAGGAAGTCCGCCATGCTCTGCCGGAAGGCGGCGTCCTCTTTATTCGGCGCTGCCGCACGGGGCTTCGAGGTGGCCCGCGGGGAGGGGTGGTTGTCCAGCGCGTCCTCGCTGAACTGCACGGAGGAGCGTCGAGGCATCCCGCTGCTGTTGCGGCTGTGTGCCAGTCCTTTGCCGTCTAAGTTCGAGTGCGTTTCGCGAATTCCGTTGTTGCTGCTCGCGTTGGAGGCGGTGCTGCCGCCGCCGACGGCAGAGTGCCAGCCCTGGGCTCGTCGACTGCCTTTGGCGGTGGCATTCGGTGGCGGGTTACTGGCGTTGTTGTCTGTTGTCGTTTTGGAAGGCGGCGGTGGCCGTGCGTTTTCCTTCTTTGGAGAGACAGACTGCAGCGGACCACCGGTCTTAGCTGCGGTCGTGGCAGACATTCTGGAAAACGATGGACTCGACTCGAACACAGATTTCTAAGAGTAAATAAAAAAAAAACAGCGCACAGCGAGCCGGTGATAATTTGTTTGCAAGAAGAGAAAGAAAGGGTGCCTCAGTGTATATAATTCTGTGGTGTAAAACAGAAAGGAGGCGTCGAAGCACAAAGTCAAACTGTCACGATCTAAGTTGGAAAATGTTAACGAGGGCAAATGTTACGTGGGATGAAGCAGTCAAGGCAGTAAAAAATGGGACAAGAGATAAAGAGAAAGAAAAAGGAGACACAATACCACTGCAAGTGTAGTGGGACGTCCACTCGCTGCAAAGAAAGAGAAAGAAAAACAGAAAAAAACAAAAAAAAAGTATGACCTCAAAAGAAAGGTCAATTCGCTTCGAAGAAGCAAAAGAAAAAAAACGAAGCGGCTGCGTGAGGCAGATGCTGCTTAAAAGCCCTGTCTGTATTGTGTGTGTGTGTGTGTGTATTCTGTGAGCAGGGAAGAAAAATGGAAAATGTGTACTTTCGCTGATGAACTTCCAGCAGAGTGCAAATGAGACGTACTGAAAAAAAAGGAAAAGAGGAGCACGTTGTACGCCATAAGGTCGTCAAGACATTAGTTGGGGAGAAGGATGCTGAGTGGAGAGGTTGTGTAGCCGTTGCGCTTCGAATGCTGACGAAGAAAAAATAATTGTCTATTAACGATGTTGGCAACTGTCTCAACAAGCAGCGATACTCGGAGAAGATGCGCTTCTGTGTCAACGAGAACAAAAAGACATGAAAGCGACACAAAGCGTTGCCGCAGAGCAGTGTGCTCAAAAAACGAACGGTTTCGCGTCGCACAGGTGAGCTGGGCATCACGCACTTCGCCATTGACGAGTGCATCCGGTTCGCTGTCTGGCGTCAACATCCGGAGACAAAGCTGGGTAGAGGACGCCTTTTCACAACTAGTGCTCGAAACGAGCGAGCTGCCATGGAGACATTGTCCTTGATTTGCGTGCCGACGAAGTTAGCCAAACGTGTTTTGTTCATCAGCGAATATGTAGAAAGAAGAAGCAAGAACTGGAGGATATACGACTCTGGGCCTACTCGCTGTTTGGCCCACCTTCCATAAGCAATGCAGTCAAGAAACACAAAAGGGGAGGAAGGGGAAAAGAAAGGGAGAAGCCGCCGAAAGCGATCAGAAGAGGGAGGGCAGAAAAATGCAGATCACCTTTTGAGGTTGAAGTAGCAGAAACTACTTCTTCGTGTTGGTGTCCTTCGACGCTGTGTCCTGCGACTTCCCCAGCACCTCCGGACCCGCTGCTGCCTGTGCCGCCTTCGCCTCCGCCGCCGCCGCCGCCGCCGCGCTCTCCCGCGCCGCGATCTCACGCTTCACCTCGGTCATCGCCATCTCGCTCAGTCGCTCCAGCCCCACCGCCCGCTCCCGCCGCTTCTCCGGCGTAACGCTTGTGTCGTAGAGCACCAGCCGGCACGCCTGCAGCACGATGTGCTTCACGTCGCTCTCGTTGGCCACCGCCAGCACCCGCATCATGTCCTCCTCATCGAGGTTCTTGTCGTAGAGCGCGCGGCGGGCGGTGCGAGCCCCGGTGGTGGTCCAGTGCCACATCGAGGACACGGACATGGCCCAGGAGGAGTACCAGCTGTCCATCTCGCGTGCCCAGGCGCTGCTGTAGAGTTGCTGCCGCGAGCTCAGGTGGTACTGCTCGGCCACGTAGGAGACGATGACCGGGCCGAGGGCGGTAGAGACGGCATCGCGCAGCGCCAGCTCCGCCGCCTCCAGGCCCGTGGGTCCGTTGTCCAGCCACGACACGAGGTTGCGCGCCACGCGCAGGCGACGGCGCTGGTGCAGCTGCTGCGCCATCTCGGCCGTGAAGAGCACGCCGCCCTCGAAGACGAGGAAGAAATGCAGCTGCCCCACCAGCGGCTCGAGAAACGCAGCCCCGAGCATCTCCTTCATCGGGTTACTCGCCATCTCCGGCACGTTCTGCGGGTCGACGGTGCCGTAGCGGTCGTAGGCGGCGCGGCTGTCCTCGTTGCTGAGGACGCTGTAGATCTTGTTCAAGTTCTGGAACTTCACGGTGGCGTTCGGGTCGTTCGGGTTCTTGTCCGGGTGCATCTCCAGCGCCTTGTGCGTGTAGGCCTTGCGGATCTCCGCCGTCGTCGCCGTCTTCTCCACCCCCAAGAAGGCGTAGTAGTCCGCTGGCTCCGCACACGCGTCGTCCGCCGTGGCCTCCGCCGTGGCCGCGCCTTGCGCGGTGTTGGCAGCCCCGCCTGCTGCCGCATTCGATTGTTGCTGCTGCTGCTGCTGTGGTTGCTGCTGCGGTCCGCCCTCTGCATTTTCTGTCGGCCTCGGGTTCGCCATGGTGGGCAGCGTGCCCTCCTGCTCCGCCTTCGCGTAGGCCTTCCGCGCCTCCGCCATGACGTCGTCGTCCGTCTGCGGCAGCGCCTCGAGGTCCGAGGCAAGATTCACCCGCACCCACTTCTGCAGGTTGCTGTCCCAGTAGGCCTCGCCCTTATTCACCTCATTCACCGCCGTGGGTGTGTTGCCGACGCCGCGCACGACTTGACGCGCACCGGAGTACAGGCCGTAGCCCGCCAAGCCCACCAGACCACAGGCCCCGGCCCCGAGGCCCTTCGCCATCCCCGTCCACCCGCCTTCCTTTGCGCCGCCGTAGGTGCCGGCCGCCATGCCAGCCACGCCGAGGCCGAAGCCGGTGGCGACGTTGCGCAGCCCATCGGACATGCCCTGCAGCGCGTGCTTTGGTGTGCGCTGCGCAAAGAGACTCGTGATGTCGTCCAAGGTGGTGTCAGCCTGCTCTGCCGTCGCTTGAGCCACCTGCTCGCTGCTCTGCGCCTGCTCGCTGGCGTTGGGCTGCGGTGGGGCCGTGCCGTCCTGCGCACCGGCGGCTGGTGTGGATGCCGTGGCATTTCCATTGGTGGGCGGCGTCGGCTGGCCAGCCTGCGGGGGCGGCTGCGGCCCGCCTGGGAGCCTTACCTCGGCGTGGAACATGTGTGCCTCGCGTTCAACTCTTTTCTACCAAGTCGCGCGAACGATGGGTTCGATGCGCTAAAAGAGAACAAGGATGGCAAAGGTGGCAGTGAAGAGAGCTTTTTGAGTGAGCCGCGATTCAACAATTCAACGAGAAAGGACAACAGGAAGGAAAACAAAAGGGTACTTCTTTGAAGCAACAGCAACAGAGGAACGAGAAGGAAGTAAAAGTGATGCTGTGTGTACGGATTGTTTTCTAGAAAATTGTGTGAGATGGAGAAAAGCACAAAAAGAGAAAAAGCAATGAAACGTCACGTGAGAAGAAATGTGTTGAGAAAGAAGTCGAGTTCACCTTCCGTAGCAGTCGACACAGTTTTTAATCAAATGTCAAGAAAGAATGCAAACAAGCATCAAACAAGGCAACAGAGAGAAACAACACACGGAGAGAGAGACAGATACACGAATAATGCGTGAAAACGTTTCTGGAGTTTGGGCAGTGGAAAGCCTATTGAACCATTTAGCTGTTCTTTGTATCATTCTAAGTGAATAGACTTCAGCACACCACACATACAAGAGCGTAGTGCGGCGACGCAACTTTGTCTTTTTTTTTCTTTTATGGCAAACACTTCTTTTTCTTTTTCTTTTTGCTGGGATTGTTTATTAAATCTTGTGATCCTCATCGTTCTTATTCGCTTCTGAGCAACGAGAAACTCAGTCAACGGACTCCCACATAAAAAAGGCCAATAGCTATCGCAGAAGAGAGTTTGCAACAGCTGGCCACATTCTGTAGTGCCTCTTCTCAACGGCAGTGTGCGTTCGTCGATCGCTGCCTCGAGCTGTAGCCCATCACCCTGCAACAAACCGTAGCACACACACCCTCACACACACACACTCTACTGTTGAAAGGCAACAAGGCAGATGTTCTCCTCCGTGACGTCGCGCGTGGTGTACTGACACTGAAACGCTACGTAGCCCAGCTGCCGCAGAAAGTGCACCCGCAGCTGATCGATGATGCGCTTGCACTGCCACCCAACGCCTCGCTTCGCCTCGTCCACGAAGTCACCGCACACAGCCCAGGAGGACATGCTGGTCAGCGCGGCAAACTCCTCGGCAGACCAGGTGAAATCAGACCCCGGCATCGTCAGCACCGCTGGCACACCAGACACACAACCCTCCGCTGCTCCACTCCCTGCAATGGGCGGGTTCAGGTGCTTCAGCTCGCACCGGTGATGACAGCAGGTGGCGATCACCACAATGGGCAGCCGCACGTGGGCCACGTGGGTCAATGACGGAGCTTCCGTGAGACACGAGAGCGCGAAGTCGGTGCACGCGCCACAGAGGTGCTTGCCCAGCACCGCCCAGCTCTCCAGCTTGCCGGGCACACCACTGGCGGACTCCACCGCCGCCGCACCGGAGTGGATCTCTGCCGTGAAGGCCTGCGTCAGGTCTACGTCTTTGATGTTGATGCGCAGGCGGCGCAGCGGGACGGCGGAGTGCCGCACCCGCGCATCCCCCTTGCGCCGGAAGCCGTCCATGTCGAGGACCACCAGTGGTGGCTGCGGCGCCACTGCCTCCAGAAACGGCCACGACGTCGGTGCTGCACCGAGCAGCTCAGACGGAGCCTCCTCAGCGATGCTGCGCAGGAGTGCGTCCTTCTCTTCGGTCGCACTGGACTGTGCGAGGTGTCGAATGATGAGCTGCTGGAGTGCGACGGAGAGGCCGCCTTTCCCTGCGCCGAACTCAAGGAATCCGTCCACGTAAATGGGAGTAGACGTCTCGTGCAGCGGCTGGTTGGAGGCAGCCCGCAGGTGGGTGTAGTGCGTGAGAATGGAGTCGGCGCTGCGGGACTGCAGTATCACATCGCTGAGGCAGCGCAGCAGGGCGGTGTGCTGCGGCCCGTGCTTCTGCGAGGTCGACTCCGCGTGCGAGAGCGCCGTCAGAGGTGGCGCATGGGCAGTGGAAGAGGCGGCTGAGGCACCGGTGTGCTCCTCCGTTGACTTCACCGCCGTAGCGCTGTCACGGGTGGCTGCGTCACCGGAGCAGGACGCCGTCATGTTCACCATCTCCGGCTCCACGCACTCGCGGTAGCAGTCTGCGACTTTGTCAATGAGCGCTGCAAGAGCGTCAGGGGAGAGATCACGATGCGTGCGCCGTGCTGCCGTCGTAGCGCTCTTCTCTGCACCGGGCAGTGGTGAAACAAAGGCTGCACCTCTGTTGGCGTGTTTGTCCGCGCTGTAGTACGGCAGCTGCGTTGTCACAAAGCGCAGGTCCGGGCACACCTTCACGTGCTTCTCCAGCCGCGAGGCATACACGGTGTGGTTCGGGTTGATTGGGCACGGCACGCGCGCATCACCACTGCTGCCGGTATCGTGGGTGCTGCGGCTGCTCGCTTTGCCAGAGACTGCAGTAGCGGGGCTGGCCGTGGACGCTGCCGTTTGCGTCAAGCTATTCGACTGTGCTGTGTCACCGACGGCGTGCGTGCAACAGAAAATCGAGCCGGGCTTGCACTCTGTGCGACAGAAACGGTGCTTTCGACTGACGTAGTAGCTGCAGTACGCGGCGTCCGGGTTGCGTGTCGGTGCCAGCTCCACCTTAGCAGATTTACGCGCAGGGCCGCCAGCCGTCGCGCTTGCACCAGAGGCAGACATGCGCGCTAGAGTAATAGAGTTGAGCTTTTCTTGTATGCTGGAATGGACAGAACGAAGAGGCAAGCTCAAACCAGAACCGCAGTTGACAGTCAGCTCAAAACAAAACTGTGTGTTCCACTGCGGATGAAAAGTTGGTGGATGGATGACGGAGGTAAAGAAAACGTGGAGAGGTAGAAGTAAGGGAACGTGGAGCACTAAAATGAGGATGCATAAAGCAACTACTGACGTAGCGCTACGTCAGCCGCGGAGAAAGACAAGTTCAGTAGACGGTCTCCTTCACAGAAAAGAAGGTGTGTGAATCAGAAAAAAAAAATCAGAAACAGACACTCGCCTCTCTGCAGCCCCGATGGCGAAAGCGTCCAAAAACAAAGTGCAGACCTGTAGCCAGTACCTCAAGGTAATGTGAGCTACAAATGCAGAGCAGCTCGTGGTTCTTTTCTCGAACATTGCTTTGATTCGTGGTGCGTGCAGATAGGGAGTAGGGATGACTGAGAAAACAAGAAGAAGTGAACTTTAGAGTGGATGGTAACATATAGTCTATATATACCTACAGGCCAGTTGCTCACGAAACATGTGCGGCTGAGACGCTGAAAAGTCAACGCCTCAGTATTGAAAGTCGTGAAGCAAACAACCTTTTTTGTTTTTTTTGCAGAAGAAGAAAAGTGAATGCGTTCGCTGCGTCTACAGAAGTGCACGAGTGCTGCAGAGGCATCTCCTTCACGAGCGGAAAACAAGAGCAGGGACAAAAAAAAGCTTCTTGCAGCACTGTCGTCGCGCACTGTTTTCAGTCGTTTTTCGTGGTGCGAGATGAAAAAAGAATAACTGGCTGATCTCTGCTTCCCAAAAAAAGAGATACGCGCTCAGGTAGAAGTGAGTGAATCGAAGGAATAGAGTACAGAAGAAAAGAAGAGAAGAAGAGAAGAGAAAAAGTGGTTGCATCACACCGACGTGCATTTTTAAAACCAGGGAAGAATAGGAACAAATAAAACTCTAAAGAGAAAAAGAAAGGTGAAAAGTAAGCGTGTGCGTTGTCGGTGGCTTCCGCTTGGAGGACTCTGAGTTTGAGCTCTCATGATCGGAGACTCATGCATGTGTGCTGCATGTACTCTGCCATCAGCAAAAAGCTCACACCCTCCTCGGTACACCTTCAAACACTTGCCAAGAGAAAAACAGTTTTAGAAATTGCAGCTTGCGGTTGACGTCTTCAAAAAAAAAAGGAGTCTTCGTTCTGTTATTGTCAGGAAAGAGAGTCGAAATAGGAAAAAAGAAGCGAGTTCTAAAGTGTAGCGTCCAGCCAGCGCAAAGCTAATCGGCTGCTCACCTTCTTGGTTTATTCTGCACACTCGCCGACTTGCGCACAGAGACAGACCCTGCTTCAAAAGAGCTGCGTTCGCAGTGCATGTCCGAGGCGGCATGCAATGAAAAAGAAAAAGCTGCTCAGAAGGCTGGGTCTTTCACATCTTCAAAGGTGGTGCTCTGCTCATCAACGAGAGGGCAAAAGACTTTTTTTTTGATGCAAAGAAATGCATTAACGATTAAAAAGAGAGCATCGGCAAAACCATCAACGGAAGGTGGAATGGGGAAGAAGAAAAAAAGACCCAAAGCTGATGTTTCAAAGCACACCTCGTTTTACCTTTGTTCCATGGGAGGTGCGTGAAAGAGAGTAGAACGAATACATATAGACGAGAGAGATGGAAGAGAGAGAGAGATGCTGCAGCACGCGTGCGAGCGCATCGGCGTATACAACGAAAAAAAGAAGAAAAACTGTGGCTGCTGTTTCCAGCGGGCAATCGTTAAAAAAGATGCGCTTGGTTCTCTTCTGTGCAACGGCGCTTTCAGCGAAGATTCAATATGGAGTAAGAGAAAAAAGGGACAAGAAGATCAAAGAGATAACTTATTGTTACTTTTTTGTGTGTGCAAATCTCAATGATGATGAGATCAACATGCTGTCAAACCAGCAAAACAAAGGACTCTATAAAAAGCCGCGCAGAGAAGCGGAGGCGGAGGCTGCGTGAACGTCGGCAGCCCCGTCGCTGTTCTCTGCGATGGTGTTCGCGGTTACACATCCCGGTGACAGACGGAGGCCATCGTCAGCGAATACGCAGCGGCGCACACCTTGCAGTAGTACGGACTGGAGGCAACGCACTCGGCGCAGTAGCGGACGTAGCACTGCGGCAGTGGCGACTCTGTAGACGTCGTCGTGCTGGTCGTGTTGGGCTCCGGCGACGGCTCCAGCGTGCTGCTGGTGGTGGTGGTGGTCGTGGTCGTGCTGGTCGTGTTGGGCTCCGGCGACGGCTCCAGCGTGCTGCTGGTGGTGGTGGTGGTGCTTGTGGTTGTGGTGCTGGTGGTGGTCGACGTCGTGGCGTCGGCACGGCACCAGGATCCCATCGACAGCGAGTACCCCGCGTCACACGCCTTGCAGTAGAAAGGGCTTGAGGTGAGGCACACGGCACAGTTCGGGACCGAGCACGGTGGCAGCGTGCTGAGCGGTGAGACGAGGTTCGTCCCGACCGGGATGACGTCGTCGGCGGTGGAGAAGGCGACGGGCTTGAGGTCCAGCATGGCGTTGGTCCGCTGCGCCACCACCGTGTCTGCTGCGTCCGCCATCGCAAAGGTGGTCCCCCAAATCTCCGGCAATGGTCCGGTGACGGCGTTGCCACCGAGGTAAACCTGCCGGATCGACCACCACGTCCCCCATGCCGGCGGGATGGACCCGCGCAGTGTGTTGTTCTCCAAGTTCAGGTACTGCAGCTGCGACAGTGCAAACCACGACGCCGGCAGGGTGCCGCTGATGGCGTTGCCCGACAACATTACCGCACGCAGGTTCTTCATCGCGAACCACTCAGAAGGCAGTGTGCCGGTCAGGGCGGCGTCGGTGATGTGCAGCGCACTGAGCTGCGTCAGCCCGCTCCACGACGCGGGCAGCGTGCCGGCGAGGCTGGTAATTCTCGGCAGCGTGATGGCCACCACCACGACCTCTGACCCGTCCACGTCACTCGTCAGCTCCGGCAGCCGCGCTGCCTCGGTGCTGCTCACATCGCTGCCGTCAAGCCACACGCTGACGCCAGCATCAGTGCACGTAACGCCAGGCCAGACGCAGAAGTCGTCACCAGTCCACGTCGCCTGCAGAGACGGCACTGCCTGGGCGAAGGCGCTGAGGAAGCGGTGGGTGTGCGTCTGCTGTGCCGCTGTGTAGGGTGTCGTGGCGCCAGCGGTGACCGGGATGACGGCGCAGGCCAGCAGCAGCAACAGCAGCAGGGGCGGCAGCACCGCAGCCGTCCGCGTTGTCTGCGAAGTGCGGGCAACCAGTGGAGTCTTGACCATGGTGTTGACGCTGAAGTGGTTTGAGAGGAAAAAGAAAGAAAAGGGGCAGTTAAATAAAACGGTATGTTTGGAGAGAATGAAGGTGGTTCTGTGCTGCAGTTAAAGAAAAAAAAATGTTTATGGGAATTGGGTTCGAGCGGAGCCTGACCGGAAACGTAACGGATGTGAAAAGAACAGGAAGGCGGTTGCCACAGCGAGATGCACACGAGCCGATGAGAGCCGTGTGGATGCCGGACGACAATACTTAAGAGGACACGCACTTGTCTGCGCGACACAGAGACATCAAGGCAACCACAAGATGTGGGAGGGAAGAGCAAAGAGACGCGAAAGGCATTTAATATAGAAAAAGGAAGTAAGTAGGGACTACAAGAGCATTCACAGGAGGAAGGAGGCAGTGCACTTTTCTTCCTCACTTCTTCTTTTTCTTCGTTCTACTCGAAAAAGAGTGACGTCCGTTCATCTCCATTTGAGGACAAAAATAGCTGGCTGCATCGAGGAGCGAAAACAAAACTCCGTACGCCACGTTTGCAATATAAAAAAAGATAGACGCATTTGTTAAGGTCACTATCTAGAAAGTCTCTTTTACCTTTTCAGACCTCTTGACAGCCCATCTGTCTTCACGTGGGTTAACTCTGCGTTGCTTTGTGTGTGCACTGTCAGATACTACTAACGCGGAAATAAAGGAGAGAGAAAAAGACACAATCAGATCCGTCACATTTCAACAAGCAGACGCAATACTCTCATGGTGTTTGCTTGCTTTGCTCCTCTGCAGCTTTAACGAGCAGCAAGGAAAACAACTTCGAGGAATGCAGTGCTTTGCTTGTCAGGGTGACTCCGTTGTGCGTTCACACACAAGAAAAATGCTGTACTACATTAAGTTCACCTACGAACAACAGCAGTCAACGCTCCGCCGTCGCTGCAGGTGGCAACGTCACACTCGCCACAATATTTAGAAAAAGGAAAGAGGAAAAAGTGAACAACGATTGATGTAATATGGATGTACTTGGTGGAAAGGAAGCTGCGTACCAAGACAACAAAATTAAAAGAAAAAAAAGACAACTCCGTAAAAAGACCTCTGTGCGAGGAAAGAGAGGCCTTCTTGACAGCATGACGCACTGAACGACGTTCGGAAGCCTTCTAGCTACTGCTCATTGCGCGGAGAGTTCGTTTTGTGAGTGAAACAAAACTGCGCCAGCTCATGAAGAGCTGCTCGATTGAGTGATGATCCACACTTGCACGTTGCCCACGCGCACACTTCACAAAGCAGGCACGGCAAGGTGACAAAAAAGCTCCATAAAAAGAAGAGGATAAAAAAAAAAGAAGAAAACACCGAAACGATAACGATCACAACTCCACATCGAACGTTAAGAAGTGTAAACGAGGAAGGAGCCTCGCTGACGGGGAAAAGGGGACAGAAAAAAGACAAATCAACACCCACGCCATCGACACGGTGAGCATGACAAACGAAAGGAGTCTCTCGCAACTCTGTGAGAGTACGTAAACGTGAAAGAAGTTGTTGAAAAACAAGAAGGACAAGCTTGGACAGAATTTTCAACAAAAGAAAAGGTTTTCTTTCCCAGTAGTGGATGGGCAGTGCGGTGACAGAGCAGGCACCTAAGAATAAAAAACAAGAACCATGTGGAGGGAAAAAAGAAAAAAGAAGCACAGGAAAAAAAAACGAGAAAAATCATAAGTTGCATACGAAAACAAAAGAAAGCCGTTAGAAGATGGAAAGGAGCAAGTGGTGCACCAGCTTAATCCGTTAGGCGTTAACAAAAAAGAGAGCGTCACGAGGAGCAAGAAATCGAGAGAAGGACGTTTTTTGATGCACCAAAAGAAGAAAAAAAGAAGAATGGGAGAAGGAGGGATCACAGTTTCAAAAAAGTGTGTTAGTGTTCAAAACAGGAATAACAGTAACTCATCATAAGGCAAATTGAGAAAGGCACGATGAAGCTATCGAGTGATACACCTTGGAAGAGGGGCTCATTCAACGTTAGAAAGGGTGAAAAAGGGAAAAAAAAATAACATCACAAGTATCACAGGCAACTCAAAAAAAGGAAGGTAAAAAAAAAGCTTCACAACACACTCTGGAAAACTAAAAGAGGAGAAATGGACGAAAAAAAAAAAGAAAGGCTGCCTTATGGCGACTCTCCTCTCAAGCTAAAAGAGATCACATAAATTGCCTTGACTGTATGTGTGTATAAGGTTCAAGCGAAAACAAGCAGGATGGGGCTTAAAAGACGAGAGAAAAGGGAAAAAAAAATCAAATAACAAAGTTGGAAAGCACTTTCAAGTTATTCACAGAAAAGAAGAGGGAAGAGCTGCTTGTTGAGCAAAAAAAGAAAAAGGTCGAGTAGAGCATTGGAATGTTATTGTTAGTAAAATAATATTGTAGAAAAAGGTAAGAAGAAAAAAAAAGGAGCATATGAGGCAGCCTCACAACAAACTAAATACATTATTTACGTCAAAGCATCATGTGCACTCACGTCATGTGTCATAGAACACGCTTGACAGCACACTCACAACACGTACATTAGCAGCTAAAGACAAGTAGAATCACAGACTCGGAAAACAAGAGAGATACATATTGTGATAGACAACTTTTATTGAGAAGCTCCACTATCCCCTTTCTGTATGTAAGGAGGAAACATGGTGAGCTCCAACACGCACACAGCTGGTCCGCACTGCAAGGGGTGACTAACCTCTGACAGCAGCGTTGCAGCGAAGTTGACGTTGCCTTTCATGACATTTCAAAGAAGGGAGAAGAGAAAGAGAAGGCAGCAAGAATCATTTAAAAAAAAGCTACAGAGAATTGCTCTCACACACAAGCAACATCGAAGTAGAAAAGAAGAAGTGAAAAATCATATCGACTCGGAGGGGGGAAGGGAGAAGCAAAGAAATGGCTTAAAAACAAGCAAGGGGAAGAGGTGGCTGTCGACTGACAGCTGCAATAAGAAAGAGAGAAAAAAAAGACGGGGAAGAAACGGAGGCGGGATAACACGTGAGGATGAAGACAGAAAAGCAAAAAGGCAAAAGTATATATGTGCATGGAAACGGTTCAACACAGCGCAAAATCACTTGCAGCGGGCAGACAGTAGAGAACGAAAAGAGCATGCAAAGACAGTGGAGAAACCTCGAAAAAGACAGCGAAGAAGAAGAAAACAGAAAAAGCATGACTGCAATGACATGCATGACAGACACACCAAAGAAACCAAAAAAGAAAAGGAAAACACCAGATTCAGTTGGAGGTCTTTTCGTACTTCTCGTTGTCACGAGGAGAGGATGGGTTGTCAGATCCCGTGTTCACCCACATGCGGTGCTTGTTCGTCTTCGGCTCGCGGAAGAGACGACTCAGCAGCGGCGTTCGCTGCCCCGTCGAGTCCGCCAGCACAAAATGCGGCGCGGTGCTGCGTGGTACAGAGGATGGAGAGGAGGCGGAGGGAGTGCTGTGGAGTTCGCCAGGGTACAGCACAGATCCTCCGCGAGCCGACAGCGGCGCGTTCATCTCGTGCACGTTGGTGTTCGACATCTTCGGCGACAGCGGCGGCAGCGAGGCGGCGAGGCTGTGGCGCTTCATGCGTGGTGCCTCGAGGGGCACGTTCGTCACGGTGCTGTTCAGCGAGTCCAGCGGCGCGATGGCCGGCACCGGCGACCCCGGCCGCCGTCCTTCGAGCGGCGCCAGCGGTTCCAGGGAAGGGTGGTCATCCTGCGAGACCCGGTAGAGGTGCCGCGGCACGGCGGGGCTCAGCTGCACTGCTGGGATGGAGGACGTGTTGGTGTGGCTGCTCTGGGTGGTGCCGTGGGGGTGAAGGCTGATGGACTGGAAGTTCGGGTCAGCGAGGATGTCGCACACGCTGGAGGCCATCCCAGGCGGGGCACTGCGGCGACGCGTCGTGGAGCTGTGCCGGCGTGTGGTGGTCGACGACGACTCCGTCCGGCCGTCGGCTGGGGAGCGGGAGAGCGAGCGGGTTGGGCCGACGACCTCCTCCGAGGAGAACACCGCCGCCATCGGCGTCGCCGTGCTCAGCGAGGCGTACGGCGACAGCGGCGGGAAGAGGCCGCTGATGCCTTCGCTGAGCCGCGACGGCGCGTCACCCAGCACCGACCCGCGCACGCCACTCTGATCATTGCGCCCGCAGACATCTGCCGCAGTCACGTGCACGTTGCTGGGCGGCTGCGTGAAGTCAGACTGAGAGGCAGCCGGCGGGGAGGGGACCCTGTTGCTGTTGTTAGTGTTGTGGTGGCCGCTGCTGCCGTCGCATGGCGTCGTCATGGTGTCGCGCGAGGGCCCGGCTGAGCGCACGCTGCCGCCTCCGCGAGTGGAGCGGGAGCTGTGACTCAGCAGCGTGTCCGCCACCCCTGTGAAGACCGGGAAGTGCATCAGCGGCCGCGGCGCCTCGCGCTCCTCGGCGATGTGCGGCCCGGCCGGGCTGCCGCGCGGCGACGACGATGGCGGCGGCGGCAGGCGAGTGGAGGAGGTGCAGCTGTGCAGCGGGGTGACGGGGTAGAGAACGGTGCTCGTGAGGTGCTGTCGCAGCGGCGACACCACCATGGGCGACCGCAGCGAGGAGCACGACAGCACATCGGCAGGGAAGACGGTGCGCAGGGGAACGCCGTGCGACTCGACCGCCTCGATGCTGCACGACGTGTTGGTCCGCGAGATCGTTTCCAGCTGGAAGGAAGGCTGCATGAGACTCTGCGGCCGCATGCGCTCATTCGTCGACGATGTCTTCTCCGTGTAGCTGTCGGGAGCCAAGGAGTTGACAGTGTTCACCGCCTCTGTCAAGTCTTCGTCGTCGTCATCGGTGTCGTCGTCCGGCTGCGTCACGAGCTCATCCCCGCCCTTTGTACTCTTCTCGATGACGGGGACGGGCTGCAGCGCGGTGGCCTCCACAGTGGGACGGGAGGCGAAGAACGGCTGCGTTGTCTCGAGGAGGAGCTCGTCGATCTTCGTCTCCTCCTCGCGCTTCGCGTAGGAGCCGCGCGACACGTACTCCGACGCCGCCTCGGAGGCGGTGGCCGGCCGTGCTTCGAACACGATGGGCCGCCGGTACGTTGTCAGCAAGGAGTGCAGGCTAGATGATGGACGCAGGACGAGCTTCTGCGCACTGCCCGGTGGCGGGGGAATCGCCGCGGCGGTGGTCGTCGTGGTCGCCTCGGAAGTCGCGTAGGAGAGGGTAAAGCTGTCGTGGCGGTCCTTCGCCGGGGACAGGGTCATGGGAGAGGGCGAGAGGGATGTGGCAGACACAGTATCCTGCGGTGGCGTGTGAGGCGAGAGGGAGAGCGGGTGGCGGAGCACCGATGCGTCAGGAGACGGTGAGGAGGCCGTCATCGCACTACCGAGAACGCTGCTGCTGCTGTCACTGTTGTTGTGCGTGACTTAGAGGGTGAGAAGCAGAGAGCAGAAAAGGCTGTGTAAAGCGCAACGCGGACACTGCTAGTCAGACTCGGTAGCCCACGTTGACTGTTTGGACGCAAAGCTCTCGACAACACTCTGCAGCCCTGTGCCTGGTTAAATGATAGGAAAGCTTGACACGCAGAAAAGGAAGACAACGCTGCTCTTTATCGTAGAAAAAGGGTCAGCACTCGGGAAAAGCCCATGCACAGGAAGTAGAACTCGTGAGAGCAGCTGAAAGCACACAATCAGATAGCGCCGAAAAGAGAAACGCAGAGAGATAATAAATACGCTTCAAGAACCAAGAAAAAACACAGAAACTGGGGAAGAGGATAACGGCGTGATGAGCTCACAAAAATACACACATACACGAAAAGAAAAAGTTGAAAAGAAAGAAGAAACACTCAAGTAACAGTAATTACATAAAAGAACGCAGCGAAACAATCAGAGCTTGCTTGGGAGTCTGATGTGAAGGTAGCTTTTTGCTGACGCGCAGATGCACACGGACTGCCTCCTTGATGTGAAGGTTATGTATAAGCACCTCCGAAGGAGGAAAGAGAAGTATACAGAAAAGAAAACACAAATACAAGCGGTGCTTGAGAGCGAAAGAGATGATAAACGAAAGAAGAAAAAGGCGGCGGCAGGGTGGATGGTGTGGCAAAGGTTTTTCCCTTGTTAATGCGTAGGTAATAGCGATACAGTGAGAAAACAGAGACTCTCGGGCAGAAAGCAAGAAAAAGAAAAACGAACGAGATTTAAGCAGAACGCAGGCTGTGTTTTGCTGTATATTGCAGTAAACGAGAGAGTGGTACAGTAAAAGAACAAAGAATTTTTTCCCTTTTATCAAAGCAGTTATTTAATTTTTGTCTCTCTTCAAGTTGTGAGAGCGGGGACAAGAAAAAAACGACACAGACCTTTGGAGTCGCGCTGCTTTCGTTGATGCCCACTACAATCACGTAGAGGATGCGTATGGGTAAAGCGCTAGAAAAAAGGCAGATTTTGAGGCTTGTTAGGGGCTTTTTTTGTGTGTGTGATGTCGTTCACCGCTTGTAGACGCGTTTGCGCGTTAACAGACGCACTGGAATCTTATTGAATCCGAAGGAAGAAAAGAGTTGAGCTTTGTTCTTTTTGCGTTACTGGACAGCAATGGGCATGCAAAGAGCGACGAGGAATGCACATCGTAAAGTGGAGGAAACGAAGAAAACAAAAGAGGGAGAAAAGAAATGTGAGAAGAGCGTGGCGCAACGACAAAGGTCCCATGAATTCCGAAAGCCCCCACAGCGTCGATCGCAATACATGCGCCGCGAAAGTGTCAAAGTTCCGCAGCTTGCACGTCGTTTGAGGAGCTGAGGCAGGCAAGAGCAGCCTCCAGACAAATTCAACAGAGATGCCGAGCAAAAGTGCTCATTTTGGGGGTGGTCCTTAGAGAGCACAAGCGCGTCGTTTCATCGTTGTAGTAGATTCATTCTTAGCCATGACGATAAACCAAATAATGTATATATGGACAAGAAGCAACTATTCCCAATATCAATGACCAGTTCTGTTTGCCAGGATATAGAGTCTGAAAGACGGTAGAAAAAAAAGTTGCAGTTTGCAATTTTTCCTTTTCCTGTACCGATGCAGCTCTTGATGGGAGAAGGAAGCAAAACAGTTTGCGTGCGAAAGCACGCACCACACAGGATAGCAAACGTGCAAGAAACAATGTGGACGAATCACCAGTACACAACCAAGCAGATAAAACGGCAAGTTAGACTCAAAACGGAGTACATGTGTATAGAGCGTTGCGATGGGTGGAGCACCAGTAGAAAATAGAGCGTATTACAATGCGAAGAGTTTACCCGACGGGATGAAAGTGAAAAATGATAAAGGTGTGGCATGGGACGCACGCCGCGAACTAGCACAATGCGCAGCAGCATTCATGACTGACAATCACTCTTGTGTGCCCCAGGCCCAACAAGGCAGGAAATTACACATAGTGAAGGAAAACACAACAACAACAACAACAACAACAACAACAGAGAGAAACAACTGGAGCACTCAGTATCAGTGGTTACTCTTCACCCGGAGCAGACACCTTCACTGTCACCGACCCGCCTTTGTGGTGGCGGTTACGCCGTCCTCGCTTGTGCGCCGGTGCCGCCTGCGCGGACTCCTCCGACTCCTTCGCAGTCGCCTCCGAAACCTCAGCAGCGACACCATCTTCCCCCGACTTCTTCACTTCCGCCTCCGCCTCCTTCTCCTTCGCCGCGTCGTGGACGTACTTGCGGTCAACTGGCGGTGCTGCCTCCGCCGCCGTTGCCTTCGGCCGCGGTGCCTGGTGCGCTGCCAGCAGGCGATCGCCGCTCTGACTCGCCTCGCTGGCGTCCTCCTGCCCGCACAGGCGGTCCGTCACGGGGATGCGCACCTCCTGCCCGACCTGCGCCGCATCCGTCGCCGACTTGACGCACGACAGCACGAGCGCCGCGGCGCCGTCGGTGTACTGCAGCGGCGAGAAGGTGTAGCCGCCGTTGCCGTCGAAGTAGAGGATCCAGTTGTGGTACTGCCACACGCTGCGGCGGTGTGCGATGGTGATGACGGTGATGCCGAGCTCGACGCAGCGGTCGTACATCTGCTTCTCCACGTCGAGGTCGATGAGGCTGCTGCACTCGTCGAGGATGGCGAAGCGGGGGCGGTGGAAGAAGAGGCGGGCCATCGCGAGGCGCTGCTGCTCGCCGAGGGAGAGGGTGTCGTCGCTCCACGACAGCCGCGTCTCCCACGACATGTTCGACTTGGTGAAGATGTAGTCCAGGCCGGCCATCTGCAGGTAGCCGTACAGCTCCGACTCCCCCACCGTCAGGTCCTTCTTCTTCAGAGGATAAATGACCTGCTCGAGCAAGGTGCCGTCGAACATGTAGGGCCGCTGCGGCACGTAGTAGAGCTGCTCCGCCTCCGGCTTGATGATGCGGCCGCCACGCAGCGGCCACAGCTCGCCGAGGAGGCGGAAGGTGGAGGACTTGCCGCAGCCGTTGGGGCCGATGATGAGCAAGTTCATGCCGGGCTTCACGTGGAAGGACATGGACTGGCACAGGCACTCGCCGGTCGGCAGGATCAGCGGCACGTCAACGAACTCGATGTGCTCGCCACGCATCACGCGGCCGAAGAGGTTCTCGAAGTTCGCCACCGGTGCGCTGTCCTCGTCCGCCAGCTGAAACTTCGCGGGGCCACGGGTGGCGGGGGACTGCGCGGTGCGGTCCGTCTGCAACTCCGCCAGCTTCTCCGCGCGGTCCAGCGCGATGATGAAATGCGTCAGCCGACGCGTGTAGCCGCCGACGACCATGACGAGTTTGATGTTCCACAGCAGCCGCCCAATGGCGGTGGCGAGCGTCTTGAAGGTGTAGGCGGCCTTCGTCAGCGTCGAGGCGGCGTCCTCGGCGGTGCTGGAGGTGTTCTTCTGCCGAATGGCGGCCACGGCGCAGATGATGTAGCCCATCAGCACCGACCCGTACTTGTTGTACATAATCTCCGTGAAGGTGAAGCGGGCGTGCACGAAGGCCGCGTAGCGGGACTGGTCCGTGACGGCCTTGAAGAGTCGCTGCAGCAGCTTCTCGTAGAAGGGGAAGCCGCGCGTCATGGTGATCTCCTCGGCGTGGGTGAGCACGTCCTGGTGGGCCGCCTGGAAGGCACCCTGCTTCTCACTCCGCTGGCTCACGAGCCAGTCCATATTCGGCGCGAAGAACCAGACCCACCCGGCAAAGCCGAAGTAGTACGCCCACGTCACCGACGGCCCGACGGCGCCGGTCTGCTTGTACAGCGTGTAGGTGAACATCATCGCCTCGATGAAGGGACGCGGGATGCTGGTGAAGAGGGCCGCCGCCACCCGCGACCACTTGCGTGCGTCGTCGGTGAGTCGCTGGTCGACGTGGTCCACCGTGTGCAGCCCGGCCAGCTGAAAGAAGACGCGCCGCTTCAGGTAGCGCTCGGTGAGGTACGTGGTGACGTTCTCGCGGAAGTGGAGGTCCAGCAGCTCCGAGTAGTAGTCGAGCGTCACGTTGAGCAGCGCGGCGGGGACGCAGGAGAGACCGAAGGTGAGGAGGGCCTTGAATATCTTGCCCAGATCACCCTCAATCGCGGTGCGGCTGACAACGCCACTGACGTCGACGATGCGGACGGACACAAAGGCGCGGGCGAACATCAGCGTGAAGAGCAGCGCAATGTCGCGGGCCTCGCGGCCGTACGGGGTGGGGATGGCGATGCGCAGAATCTGCAGGAAGCGGCGCACCATCGACACCTCCTCCGGGTTGCGTGCGTGGCGGGTCACGGCGGAAGTGGCTGCGGTGATGGCGTCCGACAAGGCTGCGGCGCGTGCGTTTGGCGAGGCCGGCGAGCCCATGGCGCTGCCACCGGGCGAACTCGGTGCGGCGTTTTCCTGCACGATCGTCCGGCCGATGTTGCGCACCTGCGGCGGCGGCATCGCCTGCACCATCTTCCGCCCACTCGAGGTGGCGTACATCGTGGCGAGGAGGGCGAGGGAGCCGCCCACCCAGCTTGTCATGACGGGGTCGCGCAGACGCAGCGACGCGTACTCGCGCACGTACTCGCCGATAGCCTCCGCGGTGACCATGATGACGGCAGTGGAGAACCACGGTTGCAAGGTGTGTGAGTGTTTGTGTGGGTATTTGCGTGCGTGTGCCTCGTCTTACTGGAGGAGCAGGAGAGGGACGCAGCTGCTTTTTCTCTGGTTTAGAAGAGCTACTAGCAGGTACGGTTGATTGTCACAGTGTGCAGGCAGGGAGAGAGAGTGTGTGTGCGCTGAAGCAGACTGGGGAAGTTGAATGGTGGAGTTGGCACAGAGAAGAATGTGGTGAAGAGGAGGGGGAAAAAAAAAGTGAAGACGAAAGCAACTGCTGCTTTCACGAGACAACCCAAAAGCACGGTGGCGCCAAATAGAGAAGACCAAGAGAGAACAACACTGACAATTCACTTGATGTGTGTGTGTATGGAATGAAGTGAGTGAAGCACTTGGGTGTTTTTTCTCTGAAAGCGATTGCTGAGAAGAGGACGTCAATACAAGAAAGAGGAAGTGGAGGACAGCAAAGAGGCATGGCAAACGTGAAAGTATAACAGCCATAAAAACTGAGTCGTATCGTTGTCAAAGATGATAGTGCCGCGTGACGCTCAAGCACCGAGGTGTTGAATCCAGCTGACTCGTTGTCGAATCATCATCCCACTTACACGCCAGAAAAGCAGCTGGTTCACAGAGGTCAGATATCTCTTTCTACTCGCAAGATTCAGTACACACGATATATGAATGAAGAGAGAGAGAACAATACTGCTTTCTTTGTTGTTGTTTTAGTTTTCTATTGGACAAGGTCTATATAAACAACAGTCTTCACGTTGCTGATGCACAGCAACTAAATGAGCAACGAGCGCACAGCTCTTTGTTTTATGACAGTGTGGAAAGCGGCATCACGCTGCCAGCGCATCCGCGTACAGTACAGGGAAAGGGTACAAAGCAAAAAGAGAAAAACTCCAAAAAGAGGAGGTGTGTTAGATCGAGAATACACACTTGGCAAGACTGTACACGCGCAACGAGAGATCGCGGCTTTCATGAAACCAGAATACGATGCATGGAGTGCCACACAAAGTACTCACCTCCAATTCAAGTCGACATTCTTGTGAGGTCACCGCAGACACCGTTGCCCCGCCTCTTCCCTCTACATTGCCTCTGCAGCGTTCAGCAGCTCCTGTATGTAGGTGTCGTACTTCTCGTTTGTTTGGTAGAGCAACAAGAGCTCTCGCTGCAGCTGCTCGTACTCCGCCGTTGGCACCTGCACCACGCGGCTCGGCACCGGTATGACGTTTTTCGCTGGCGCCAGTACCTTCTGCACGCACTCACGCAACTGCGCTTCAGAAAGGAAGGATAAACCGTGAGGAGGCTCGGACCATGATGGCGTGGCAGTCGTGGCGTTGTTCGTTGTCAGTGCCTCCGCCAAACTGCTGCTGAGCGTGCGCCGTGTCTCGAAGAAGGCATGGAGCAGCTGCGGCTCGTGCTCGAGGAAGCGGCACATCTTGATGGCCAGCACAGCAGCCGGCAGCACTCCGGTGTCGAGCAGCATCAGCACCTCCGCAACGCGCTCCACCGCCGCCGAGGCGTACACGTCACTTTTCGACGATGCAGCGACTGAGAAACTCCGCTGCAGCCCGAGATCCTCCAACGAGAGTGCTGGCAACGGCACGGATGCAGGCGTGTCACCCCCTGCCAAACACACACCAGCCGTTGCGAGCCACCCACTCAGCAGGTACTCGTGGCGGGCGAGGTAGAGCAGGAGCGGTGTGAGCGTGCGGCGCTGCGACAGCGGCAGCGACAGCGGTGTGACCGGGGAAAAGAGGCCGCGCTCGGTTGCTCCACCGGCGCCGTGCCGCCCATCCGCACCCTCCGTCTTGCGCTTTGCGATGTACGCATAGATGAGCATCTGCAGCGAGAAATTGGAGTGGGGCAGCGCGTCGCTCAGCAAACCGTGTGAGAGCAGCGCGGCGAGGTTGCTGGTTGCAGTGGACGCAGCTGCCTCCACTGCCGCCTCGTCAGAACGACTGTCGGCATTGGTTTCTCGCTGCAGCGCACTCGCGTCCGAGTCGCTTGTGGAGGGGAACGCAGCAGCAGCAGCAGCAGCAGCAGCAGAGCCTTGAGAGGCGATCTTGGACAGAAGAACATACGGCGCGCTCTCCCCCTCCGCCACCACGGCGTGCCGCTGCCGAGTCGCCTCACTCTCGCCATCGCCTTGATCGCAGACGTGCTGCAGTACCGCCCGGCAGCACTGCCACTTGGTGGTGTGCGTGTGTGTCTGGGGCAGGACCCGTACCTGCGGCAGCGAAAAGCCCTCAGCTCCGTCATACGTTGCTCCGACAGCCTCAGTAGAGGCAAGAGCTGGCGTTGGCTCGTCCACGTCTCGCGGACGCAGACACACGCACAACGACGCCAGTACGAGGGTGTACGCCTCCAGCTGATCGTACGAGCCTTTCGGATTTCGGAAGAGGTCCGCGGTGGTCGCCAGCTCGTAAAAGCAGCGCGCGGAGTCGGCGGGACTCACGGACAGCCCCTCCAACTGTGCATCCAGTGTCTGCTGAAGCTGCATGAGGAGGCGACGCCAGATCATGGGGAAGTACGCATCGTCGCCCAGCAGACCCTCCGCCTTGAGCAGGCTGAAGCCAACGTGGTAGAGAGGGCCAACGGTGTCGATGAGGACTTGGTCGTGCGGGCTGAGGTGGCGTGTGACGTAGTCACCCAAGCGCAGCGGCTCCTTGCGGCCGCGCAGCCACTGCGAGAGATCCACCGGCGTCGGGTACAGGGTACCCTCGTCCTCTTGCAGCTCCAGCTCGGCAAAAGTGATCCAGTTGATCGGCGTGACACTCGCGGCCTTCGTCGTCTCCGACACCACGGCGCTGTCCCGCACAGCAGCCGCGTCAACCCGCTCCGCGGCGGCCTGCAGCACCTGCAGACGAGCCTCCTGCTGCGCCGCTTGCCGCTGCACCGCCTCCAGCTCCGTCTCCATCTCCGCCAGCGCCGTGCCGCGGTGCTCCAGCTTCCGCTTCAGGGCGGCCCGCTCCCGGCTCATCCGCTTCAGCGACTGCTGCAGCCGGCGCACGTTGGTGCAGCGCGAGATGGAGTCGGCGCCGTCGTCGTGGTCGCCTTCGTCTACTTGGAGGGACGTCTCCACCACCTCCTCTGCGTCGGCGGTGCTCCCATTCACGTCGCCCGCTCCCGGCCGTGGCAGCCGTAGCGGCGTCGACGCCGTGACGAGAAACGACGACGAGTCCGCCACGGAGATCTGCTCGCGCTCCTCGAGGAGCTCGGCCCGTGCGGCGTCGCGAGCAGCCGTCATCGCCTGCAACTCCGTCGTGCGCTGCACCACGCCTGCGCTGACGGCGGCGAGCTCGTCCTCTGTGCGTGCCTTTGCCGCCTGCAGCGCTTCCAGTGCCGCCTCCTTCGCTTGCAGGGCGGCTGCATGCGACTCGTGCAGCGTCGCCAGCTCAGCGCGGTGTGCCGCCGCCAGCGCCTCCACCTTCTGCAGTGTGGACTGGATCGTGTCTGCCTGCGCCTGCAACTCCGTCTCCAGGGGGTGAAGCTGCGACTCCAGCGCGGTGATGCGCTCCTGCTGCGTCGCAGAGGCTTCTTGGCTACTGGCTTGCAGGGCGGCGTGCGTGGACTGCAGCGTGGTGTGCTCCTGGTGAAGGTCCTCCAGCGCCGCCTCCCTGCTCTCCAACTCCTCTTGAAGGCGAGCAAGCTGATTCTTCAGATCCGCCTCCGCGGCCGCAGCGCTTCGTCGCGCCTCGGCAAGCGCTTCCTCCGCGGCGTTCGACTGGGCCACTTTCTCTGTCCCAATGGCAGCAGCAGCAGCACCCGCAGCGGTTGAGCTCGTCAACGACTCCTTCGCCTGCAGCAGCTCACCCACCTCCTTCTCCCACGCCTTCTCGCGCTGGCGGTACTGCGTGTAGCGCTCCGCCAGCGCCGCCTCGCTCGCCCGCGCGCGCCGTGCCCACTCCTGCTTCTCCTCCATCAAATCTGCTACTGTGTGTTGCAGCGCGTGTAGCGCAGCGTCCTTCTCCGCCGCCTCGCGTCGCAGCTGCGCGCTGACCTGCGTGAGGCGGTCCGTGATGGACAGCACCGCCAGGCAGTCGCTCTGCTTCTCCTCCTCGAGGATATGGATGTGGTCGAGCATGTCTGGCCCGGCTTCTGCGACGGCCTCGCTGACAGCCGTCATGGAGGCCAGCCGCGGGAGAAAGTCAGCCAGGCGACGCAGGGCGTCAGCCAGTTCGTCGCTCGTAACGTCAGCAACGTCGGCGAACATGCTGCTCTCGCATCGCGCCGTCTCCGACTGGCCACGCCTGGAGGCCGTCAGCGACGAGACGGCAGACCCGCGCGCGCCCCTCGAGCCTCTGAGCTGCGTTTGTGTCTCCTGGGGAGAAGTCTTGGCGATGGCCCAGTCCTGCACCACACTTGGGTAGCACCGCGTCACCTGCTCCACCACCGCCAGCGCGGCGTCGTGCACGGAGGACCACGACGGCGGCTCCGGCACAGCCACCGCAAGGGACGTGGCGGCGCCGCTGCCGCTGCCGCTGTGCGCCGAGCCGGCGAGGAAGCTGGCGAGTTCGATGCACTGACGTTGCAGCTGGTGCTTCTCTCGCGTGAGCTGCTCCACCTCCTGCTGGCTGCTCTGCAGCACCGCCACGGAGGTTGGCGTTTCTCTGGCAGGAGGGGGCTGCGACGGCGCGGGGGAGGCGACGATGCCACTACTGTGACTGCGCGGCTGGCCCCACACGGGCAGTGCCGGGGACGGCAGTGAAGGGGAGGAGGAGACGGGCTGCGACGCCTCACGCGAGGTGGGTGCGGTGGCCGGTGGGTGCGGCGCGGCGGAGCTCACCGTCGAGCACAGCGCCGCCTTCAGCTGGCGAATGTGCTGCAGATTCTTGCGGTGGCGCTCCTCTGCCGCGACGAGGTGGGGGACGGCGGCGCCGCCAAGCCCATTGGTCCGGGCAAAGGTGCGGCGCGTGTGTGCCGCCTCCGCTGTGTCCATCCGCACTCTATGTATTGATACAAAGAAAATGAGAGAAAAAAAAGGGTCAGAGCAACGTTACTGATGAACTGAATTGTTGAGGCAAAAGTACACAAAACAAGGTCACGTGCTTTTGCTGCTGCGCGATAGGAAACTTTTCGAAGAGGCTGGGAGCAGTCGGCAGCAACACTCAGAAGAAAAAGTAGAAGAGTAAAGCACCGTAACAGTCAAATACGACCTGTCACGCTCCTTGCGCCGTAATCGGAAGAGATGGCCAACTCGTCTCTTCTCTCTCTTGAGATCTGAGTTATGCCCTCAAGAGCAGCTGTGAAGGAATGACGCGTATCCTGCCTTGCACAGTTTGGACTGCAAAGTGCAAAACAATAATAATAATAAAAACTCTTCTTTGCCTTTTGACCTCCGTATCTGTGGTGTTTGAATGCGTTCGTACTTGCGTTGTGGAGAGGTTCGAAGGAGAAGGAGCAGAGTTGTGAAATAGACGGGAAAGTTGGTAGGTAACCGCGAAAACAAAAGGTGTGGGTAGCCGCCAGCAGGAACTGAGAATGTTTGAGTCGACAGTTGCAATGAAGCTCAGCAACGTCACAAAACGCTCTCGCGTTGCGTTGTCGTTGTTGTTATTTTTCGCGCGGTGTGAAACTCTATTGAACTTGTGGGCACGCCTACACTACAGTAGTGTGGCCGTCTCCATGTGTGCTTTCGTTAAGCATATTTCAAAAAAGCACGATACACACCTCAGTGAAAGTCGAAAAGCATGCTGTTCACTACCTGCTTTGCCCTTTGTGCCTTTTGACACAACGGCGTAAATAAGGAATGCTGCTTTGCGGCTCTGGTCGTGCTCCCTCCCTCTCCCACCGTCTGATTCTCTCCACACGCACAGAGACAGTTCTTTTTTTCATCCTCAGCTGTTTTCGTTTTTTTTTTTTGGCCGCTAAAGTGATGAAATAAAACAAGCACGTGCTTTACTTAGTTGCGTTTATAAATGCGAAGGTCAGAGAAGAAAAAGGACGATCGCAAGTAGGGGAGCGAGACGTATAATTCCCTGACGAGTGTATATGCTTGCAAGATTCAACAGCCTACAGGCTGGCCGCAGCGGACGGCGTCACAGTGTACTTCCAGATGAACTTGGCGTCGGGGCAGTCAGCCTTGAGGCCGGCCACGATCTTGTCACGCTGCTCCTTGTTCTCCGCCAGTGCTACAGCAATGCCGCCGCGACCGGTGCCAGAGAGCTTTGCGCCAAGCGCGCCGTACCCGCGGCAGGTCCGCACAATGCCCTCCAGCTCTTTGCACGAGACGTGCAGCTCGCGGCACAGGTCGTGGTTCGCATTCATCAGCTTCCCGACCGCCTTCAGGTCGCCCTTCTGCAGTGCCTCACGGGCCTGCGCAACGACGTGGCTGTAGTTGTGGCACAACCGCTCAAACGTCTGCGGCTCCGCCTCCTTCATCTTGCGTACGTCGCCGACGACGGCAGTGGTGCTGGCAGTGATGCCGGTGCCGACGACAACAAGGTAGAGCGGCTGCTCAAACTTGATAGGGTTGAAGACCGCCTTGCCGTTTTCGCGGCGGTAGGTGATGAGGCCGCCATAGGTGGCTGCCGTGTTGTCCACGCCGCTGGGTGTACCGTGGTAGCCGCACTCGCCGGCAAACGCGCTCTGGTTCACCTGGTCCTCGCTCAGTTTTAGATTGTACAGCTCACTCAGCGCGCGCGACAGGGCCACCACATCGCTGGCAGAGGCGCCAATGCCGCTGCTCGGCACCAGCGGTCCGCCGATGCAGGCCTTGAGGCCGTCCTTCGACACGTCGATGTGCAGGTGGTCGAGGACAAGCTGGTGCGCCTGCTTTTGCTCCTCGCGCTTCTGCTGGATGTAGCCAGGGATGGCAGGGCGTTGGTCGTCCACCTGCAGACCAGGGACACCGGGCGTCGCCTCAAGGCTGCACTCGGTGTACTCGCTGATGCCGGCCACGATCGCGTCTGCCCCGTACACGACAAAGTGCTCGCCAAAAAGGATCACCTTGCCGTAGCCGACGTGCTTGCCGGTGGTCTTGCTCTTGACTGGACGAGACATGGCTGAGGAGAGAGAAGAGCTTATAAAACAAAAAGGATCGATTACAATGAAGAGAAAAGCGTTTTGTAGAGAGATGATTGCTGTGTAAAGGAAAGGAACAGATGTAATGAAGGGAACGGATAACTGTAGATGGAGTGTTGGGAAGGTCAGAACAAGGTCGCAGGAAACCGGGGGAGAGATATGAGCGAAGTAGCACCGAAGAGAAGCGTAGAGGCAGCAAAGAGACAGGTTGACTCAGAACACCAGAGAAGTATCCATTTAAAAGCCTGTCTTTTGCAGTTTTCCATTTCTGGCAACGGAGAAAGTGTATTGAGCCGGACTGAAAGATACGGTTCTATTTGCAGCGCGACGCACCTTAAGAGTGCGAGTGTGCTTTACGAGAGCGCGAGAATCTGTGGTTGGCAACGTGAACTGGATTGAGACAGCTCGCAGCTGGAAAGCAGAAGGTTGGCAAGAAACGGAGGTGCTTGCTCGAATCAGTGCACAAAAAGACAGAAAAGAAGCTCGACTGGTGAACCCGATGTTTGCGCTGTAACAAGCAACGCTACAGGACTAAGGACATGCGCAAGAGGATACGGAAGCAGCTTCGTCAACCCAGAGTCCTCTTATCGCCGGCTACGTGTGTCACGCTACGGGCAAAAAAGGCATAACAATTGCGACTGTCATGTGGATTGCCCAACAGCGGGTTTTATCCGTTGCGTAAAAAGTCGGCTTCGTAGTAACCATTGGAGTACAACACAAATGGCGCTGTCAGAAGCACCAGAGGAACTGCCAAAGCGGATCTTCCGATGCACGACACATTTTTTTTCCCTTCATGAAAGGAGCACACTCCGCCAAACCATCACCTGAGTCCGATGATTAACAGTCAGCTGACTTTGGCAGTCCCATTTTCAACGAACAGGCGCGAGAGAGAAGGTAGCTGGGACCCGTCGAACCGCACTCTGCGCCGACAGCTGGAGCAGCAGCAGCAGCAACAACGGAGACCTGACTAAGCTGAGCACGCACCGTGCTCGAGACCACCGCGGCAGGTTGCTGTCCGTCACGCGCGTGGCTGTTGACAAGCCCTCATCTACCAACTTTACAAGCAGTGATAGGTGTAAAACACTGGGGAGGAGCCAGAGAGGAAGTCCACTGCTCCAGGAAATCCTGCGTGTGTGCCAACGAGCTCGAACACCTTCCTTTGACAAAAAGAGATACCTTTGAGAGGCGACAGTGCGTCGGTGTGATAACTACTAAGCACTGTTTTTGAAGGGATTTCGAGGTCAGTAGCTCTGTAAGCAGACACCTGTGTTGTCACTGGCCTTGCAGTGCACAGTTCTGATACAGAAGGAGTGCGGAAAAGCTCGAGACAGCGTGGCTTCCCTTTCCTTCGTTGGTGAAGGCTGAGTTCGCTATGAAAGAGAAACAAACACACAGAAAAAGAGCGCAGCCGTATCAGGCACACGGAGTGCGTGGCTGCACGTGTTCTTCGTTCATCAGTGTTTTGTAGCGCGGTGTGAAGAGAGATGTGAGTAATGGAGAAGAGAGTTGGACATATTGCGATAGCGGATGAGAGTGGAAATGTACGGAGGACAAGACGGTTTGATGACAACCCCACGGACGTTGAAGGAGCGTTCGTTCTCTCCCGCACAGCAATTGCGCTGGCCAAGAGCCACTGCTTCTCTCACCTTTTTTCTGCCGCAAGTAGCTGCATCAATGACTTGTAGAAGCAGTTCGTAGGGCACGCAGAGCAGGGATTTTCGACAGAAAGCCACTGTGTAGCACCCAGCTCAACTCGTTGCGCAGTGTAATTAGGAACCTCATTGAAACACAGAAGGAAAATAGTATAGGCAACGCAACAGATAGGAAAGAGCGAAAGTCATTTGCAATAAGAAGCGGCTCGGTCGGGGGATCAACGCACGGTGATGGAACAAAAAAAAAGACTATTTGCTGCTGTTGTTGCTGGAAACACGTTTTTGATGGTAGCATGCATTTGTTCGCTATTTCACGCACAGTATGCACGCCACGGACGCCGAATTCTTAGCTTTACCGTAAATACAAAGGAAACGAAAAAGAGGAAAGAAGAGACAAAGTAGTCATGATAGAAGAAAGCGTTTAATTATTCTTACAGTGCTTTTTGCTTTGACGGTGTTATAGCTTTCCATCAGAGAGAGAGCAAGAAGAGAGGAGAGAAAAGGAAAGAAAAGAAACACGAGCATTTTCACGAAGCTCTGTGCACCGTTGCATCGCAAGACGAAATCAACATCTATATACCTTGAGGATAACAGAGTCAGGAAGGTACGCACACCTCATAAACAGACACTGCCACCTGCAATTGAAAAGAAAAAGGTGTTGGCTGCTCGCCACTTAGAACACGTAAGCCGCCGCGGCGCTTGCCCAAGCAACCCCACTAGCTGTTGGCTACGCTGTAGATCGTGGAACCGGTGCCAAACACGATGGCCACCACGCCAGCAGCGAGGATGAGGTAGGTGCAGCAGTAATTTACGACGCCGACGGAGCGCAGCGTCCACCCGCCGGAGTACATGATGAACAGCGCAGGAAGAATAAAGCCAACAGCACCACCAGCGACGCCGCCGGTGAAGCCGAAGACCATGTTTACATTCGGCACGAAGAGTCCCAGCATGAGAACGACCACGGCGATTAGGATGGCGCCGCTGAGGTACTTCCAGTAGGCAACGGTGTAAGGATCCCAACCGATCAGCGGGAACAAGGCGCTGCGGCAGGCGTTGTTGAGGAGCCCGAAGGATGCACAGATCTTGATGAAGATGCCGATGTAGCTGACAAAAATCTGAGGTTGCTCCACCGGGTTGTACTTGAGGAGGATCGAGCCCTGGATCTCACCGAAGTCGAGGTAGCCAAAGAGCCCGGTGATGTAGTACAGGATGCCGCAGATGGTCATGCTCGCGCAGGTGCAGATGGTGAAGCGCGTGAGGTTGCGTGGCCGCATCTCGAGCGCCACTTCGACACAGTTGATTTGGCACATGAAGGAGAAGATGAACACACCAAGGCCCTCAATGGCGGCGTTGCCAGTGTTGACGAGACGCACCTCTGGCCGCGGATTGGCGCTCATGCCGTTCATTCCGCTGTGGATGATGACCACAAACGCAAAGTACAGAATGAAGAGAATGCCGAAGGCGGAGACGTAGCGGAGCGAGTTGATCTGGCGCAGAAAGACCAGCGGGAACATGAACACCAGCCAGAACGCGGCCTGCAGCAGCTTCACGCCCGTGGACGTGAGCAAGAACGCCGGCGTGGAGTCGAATGCGAGAAGAATGGGCTTGAGGAGGTCGCCAATGGTCACGACGTAGGCGACAGAGCCGCCAAGCGTGTGCAGCGCGCGCAGGCAAGCGACGACGATGTCCGCGCGAGGGTGCAGCAGATGCTTTGCCATCTCCTCGAAAGAGCGCAGACCGGTCTTCTCCGACACCTGTACCAGAAGGCGCATGGAGTAGGCTGTCTCCGCCGTGATGAGCACGAGGTACACTGTTGCCATGATGATGCCGACGCTGTGGAATGCGGCAGGGAGGCCGAGGATGCCGGCGCCGATGGAGGTGGACGCCATGTTGAAGCCGCTGGAGAGCATACCGCCGTAGGGAATCATCATTTGCAGGAGCTTGCCCATGGTGCGGAGATCGCTGTCGCGGTCGTCTTTGTCCTCTTTGACGTCCATGCTTCCATCTTGGAAGCCGGAGACTGTTTTCCTTCCGTATTCTGCGTAGTCTAGTCCGGTCATGTCGTCGTCGTAGGCCTCAGCCTCGCGAGGGACGTCGTTCTTTGCTTCGCATCTCGTATTCTTTTCCTCTGGAAGGATGCTCATTGCAAGGGGATTGAGTTGAAACGTGCAATTAAGAAAAAAAAAAGTGAATCGCGAGGGCTCTGTGTGAAGGTAAAGGTCAATCATTGAGTGCGGAAAGACGGAGCGAAGAGGGAAGGGGAGGGTTGAGTGTGTGTATGTGCGAGATTTAGGCATTTGTTGCCGTGCACGCGTTGAGCGGGTGAGACAAGCAAGTAGAAGCAAACTGCAACTAGCGCTGTTTGCAAACTGTCATCCTCTTGCGTCGTTCGTCGAGCGTGCGTTGTTTCAACTGTCCTGTACTTCTGAGGAGCTGTTCTAGCAGGGATGCCATCAAGAGCTATTGTTTGCAACGATGTTGGTGAGGGTTAAAAAACGTGCATTACCGACATGAAAGAGCCGGCGAAGGCAAAGAAAGTGTCGGAGCGCACGTTTGCGGCCCTTTCTTTTTAAATGCCGACAGCAAGAAAAGAACAACAAGAGCAACACCAAAAGAATCGATGCACGCCGAAGGGATCCACAGGTAGCGCAGCAAATGTAGGCGAAGGGCAGACACTACCGTTAAATGTTAAGAGAGGAGGGCCGAGAAATGCAGCTCTAAGAATTGCGAGTGCGTTGCGCTGCTACCGTGGTTCTTTGGGCAGATGCAGTGATTGCAGCAGAGAGGGAAAAGCAAAAAGGGGGGGGGGGGAGATGGCTGGTAAATGCCGAAACACATCCCGAGTTCTCAGTTTTCTTTCCGTGAAGGACACGCGCCGGCGCTGCAGTGCCATTTCTGTGTCGACTGTTGGCTCTATTAAAGCGCGTTCGTGCAGCTTCGAGCCAGAAAAATGCAAAAAGGAAGTTGCTCCCCTGGAAAGGTGGAACTCCAGGTAAACAACCTTGGGTCATGATTTCTATTCCTTTGCCCGAAGGCAATATCAGGAGTTACTCTGATAAGAACAGTTTATAAACATGATCTTAGCTAAATAGCCGAGAAGATATAAAAGTAGCAGCAGATTTGTGGTCCATGGATTCATGATGTAAGCTGTGCGGGTTTCAAATCGCTGTAGATGCTGTCCGCTTTGACTTTTGCGACTCTCGTTTTGCTGGCTCGGCGGCTTGGCTCCGTTCCGTTGCTGCAGGTTGTCGCCGGTTCGATCCCTTCCAGCACGTGACTTTGGTTGAGTCAGAGTGCCTTCGCGGCAAGTCGCGTCGGGGATGTAGCTCAGATGGTAGAGCGACCGCTTAGCATGCGGTAGGTATTGGGATCGATACCCAACTTCTCCAACTTTTTCTTTTTAGAAACCAGCCACCAGAGTGTTCCAGAAAAGAGCAGCGGAGCGGTCAAAAATGGAAGATCGAGGAGGGGCGGAGGAGGAGAACGATTCAGACAAACTGGGTTTTCTTCCTACGGCTTTCCGTCTCCCAGTGGAGCTGTTGGTGTTCAGCGGGATTGTCCCGCTCACCAAGCTTTCACAAGCTTGTCGCAGATGCGTTTCACATGATCGTTCTCTTTCTTGCTGGAATGACGGTTTAACGATAAAGAGTGCAAAAAAAAAAGAAAGGAAAGGGCTTAAATCCGTTAAAGCGATAGCAAAGACAAAAAAAGAGACGTGACACACCACGGCATCACTGGCTATTGCGCCGGGTTGGCATCAGCGCATGCGGCTTCCAGCGGATCGGCCGCGACGGGTCCGGTTGGCGCACGCAACAAGTCGCACACGCGACCGGTTTTTGCAACACGGCGCTGCTGCACGCTTCCGTCTTCGGCCACGTCAAGGACAAAGAGCCACGGCGTGTCGTCCGCGCGCGACGCTGTTTTGCCCTCCCGCGACGGTCCGTCGGCCGCCGCCGCGCCGCCCGACTGCCGTGTGTGCCCAGGCACTGGGAACACCTCGTAACTGCCGTCCCCGGGCAGGATGAGCACCGCCCAGTGGTCCAGTGCGATGCCACGCTCCGTTGGGTGGCGCAGCAGCATCGCCGTGAAGTCTTCCTCGCGCCGCACCGCTCGGTCACCCTGCGCAATGTCGAAGTGCGGGCAGAGCAGCCCAGGTAGAATGCCAAGCCCATGAACACGGATGTACGACCACGTCCCCTCCTTCTGCGTGTCGTTGCCTGTCGGTGCTGCTGCTGCCGTCGTGGATGGCGGGGGCGCTGCAGCCGCCTTCTGCAACATCGCATGGCGGAACGTCGTCGGGTCCGCGGAGCGCGAGTGCCCCGCGGCGAACCAGCAAATCGCCCCAGCACTGCCGCCGGCCAGGATGAGCGGACAGCGACGGTCGCTGCCGTCGCCGCGTGCAGCCGCCGCCTCCCGCAGCAGCGCATCGAGACCCAGTCGCTCCCACCGCTGCACGGCGTAGAGGGTGTTGCCGCCGGACACCACCACGATGTCCGCATCGTCGCGGAGGAAAGCAACGTCGTCGCCGCTGAGGTGCGTGACGACCGGGTCGGACACGCGAATCGGCCGCACGTGGCAGCCACGCCGCACGAGCTCGCCGGTCTGCTGCGCCTGCGGCTCCGGGAGGTCGTAGGTGGCGGTGCCGAGGTAGGCAACTTCGATGGCGCGACTATTTGCGGTCTGGCTTGCGGACACAAGCTGCAGCAGCCGGTCGACGACGGAAGCTTCGTTGAAGGCATCGGCGCCGGAGCCGCCGATAAACGCCTTGACGTGCTCCATTCGTCTTGATCAAGGGTAGCAAAAGCTTCAGTGAAGCGAAGGAACAGCGGCTTTGGCAGAAACAACTGGCGAGTTGGAGTAGCAGGAAAGAGAATCACGGACCGCGTAACGGTTATTAGTGAAACAAGTTGGCTGCAGGTCGCTGCAGTGGTGCTTTTCTATGTGAAGAAACAGAAGGCAGCAGGTGAACAAGGGAAAAGAAGAAATGCGGAAACAGGAGTTTTCAGACCTCTTGACTCAAGTACACAGGTAGAAACAACAACAACAACAAAACAGTGATTTCAAGGTTCTGAGGAGAGGTGACATCGAAAAGGGGGGAGGAAGAGTAAACAGGAAGGGGAAGCGTTACGTTGGACACCCAACTCATGTACCTGGAGGGGTTCAAAGGCACATCGGAGGCAACCCGTGCGCTCCTCCGCAGAAGATCCACCAGGCTGTGTAGCACGCGCAGCTTTGAAGTGCAGCATCATAATGCCGGACAGAACGCTTTCGGGTCGTGTGCATCAAAGCACTACTTGACACTTACACTGCGTCGATGGAGCATCTCATCTTCACAGAAAAAGAAAAGCCGCTCTTCTTTTCATGGGCATATTCAGTATGTGGTGGTTTCTGAAGAAGACAGGATGAAAACAGAGCAAGCCAATCAAGGTGCACCTTCTCAGCTGGGCTGACATCTACAACGCATGTGCGTTGCAGAACTCTGAGAGCACACAGTGCAGAGCCATATCACCTCCTGCACGAAGAGCAGCACTCCTACTCTTTTTTTTTCCAGACCTACTGACTTCCTCGAAGACCGGGTGGCACCACACCGTTCACCCACGGTAGGCATGACGCGGACTTTGTACAACACTATGGCGTCGCGTCCCACCGTTGGAGGAGATGCAGGAAGTCAAGAAATCAGTAGGAGAAACACAAGGCTCTTATCAGCATACTTGCTTTAGACCGTTTTACAGTCCGCAGAAAAACCAAACAAAAGAAGAGATGGAATATCACAGACTATTGCTGTACGTTAAAAACGCAAGCTTTTGACACAGCACTCTAAAAAAAGCAAAAAGAGAGGTTTGGCCTGTCGCGGAGCGACGCTTGCAGCGAAGGGAAAGAGGTAGTGGCTGGGGCTCGTTTTCCTTCCCTTCAAAAAAGCAGTATTGGGTATGCTTTTTAAACTGCTGCGTGTTTGTCGTTGACCGCGGCGCTCATGTGTGCGAGACTGCACATTCATGAGAGTTGAGCTGTGTTGTGGCTGCGTTATGTGCTGAAGTCTTGTTGTTTTAATGAAAAGAAAAACAAAACTGAAAAAAGAAGGTCAGTGGCGCCAGTATCAAAGTAGAAATCAAACGGTTAAGATTAGAAATAGTGAGTTGTCAGTGACGGTTTTCAAACCGACAGTGTCAAAAGGAAACTCAAACCTAAAGGGATAGGAACAGCGCATCTGAAAGAAAAGAAAAAAAAGAGACAGAGGATGTGAAAAACAGAGCCAAACGAAAAGAGAACATCAGCTTACCAAGAATAAAGACAAAAGGAAAAGAAAATTATGCTTTCAACTAGAGTAAAGTGCCGCCATCAAAAAAAAAAAAAATGGTACAGGCACGTCATAAAGTTCGAAAGCGATATATAAAGCAATAAAAGACTTCTTGCTGAGAAGCAACAAAACTTCCTTCTGCAGACGGGTTGTTTCACTAGTACCGAAAGAGAACGTGGAAGCTGCACCGGACAACAAACACAAGCACTTGCATTTAACTTCGATCCACCACTTTCTCTCTCTCTATGTATATATATAGTTGCAGCACTTGCGCGCAGCTTGTGGTGTCAGTTAAAAAACAAAGATAAACAAAAAAGGTATGTTAGAAGGTACTTGCGGAAAAATAGGAGAAGAAACACAGAAAAAGGTTAGAGGAGAAAACAAGATAAAAACACAAGAGACCACATCATGCAGCAGAAGCCGCTAAACGAAACACAGAACACTTCATGGGGAACGTCGGAGATCTTCCCATCAATTCTTCTACTTCTGCTTCCAGCTCAAGACGATGGCATCGAAGAGCTGCGTGTTCGAGTATAGTATCAAACACCGGAAAGAAGCAAAAGCGAAAGACCAGGTGAATAAGAAGCCAACGAGGTTCTCAAGAACATTGAAGTACACATACAGCCATCCCGTTTGGTTGCAGCCCCTGTTACGCCATGAAGAACAGCACTCACCCACGCAGAGCTGTCTTACTTGTCGAAGAAGCTGCTGTAGATGGTGGCGATGGTGCCGAAGACCATGGCGATGACGCCGCAGATGATGAGCAGGTGCGTGGCCAGCCAGTGCCAGATGCCCACCGTCTGCAGACTCCAGCCGCCGCTGAACATCCAGAAGTAGGCGGGGAAGATGAAGCCGATAAAGCCGCCGCACAGGGAGCCGACGAGGCCGAAGGCGAGGTTGACGCTCGGGATGAACAGCCCGGCCACGAGCACCACGCCGGCGATGGCGATGATCAGCAGCGAGTGCTTCCAGTACGGCGTGGTGTCGAGGTCCCACTTGAGGCACGCGTAGAGGAAGTTGCGGATCGGGATCATGTTGACGGCAAAGGCGGCGCAGATCTTGACCAGCATGCCGACGTAGGCCACCATCATGTAGGGCTGGTGCACCGGGTCGAAGTTGTACAGCACGGAGCCCTGCACGTCGTCGCCGAAGTCGAGGTAGCCGAAGGTGCCGGCCATGATGTAGAAGACCATGCAGGTGGTCATGGCGATGGCGCTGGCGATGGTGAGCTGGCGGATGGAGAAGCGCGGCGTCATCTCGTAGCTGAGGCTG
>AUXI01000098.1:0-46582 GCA_000482105.1 Crithidia acanthocephali | reverse complement strand
CTTTTTTGTGTAGTCTTCCAGAACGCTCTTCGCTTTTTCCGTTGTTAACTTTTGTTTCCTCTTCTCATCACTGTATCCGCGTGGCTCTCCTTTTCTGTCATTTCTTTAGAGCGCACCCATGGCCTACTACGGATACCAGCCGGAGCAGACGAAAGCGCAAATCCGCTCTACGCGGGGCGAGACGATTGACCTGGCGCTGCCGGTCGCCTGCCCCGTCGGCGAGCTGCGCAACTTCCTGATCGATGAGTACAACTACGACCCAAACACCCGTCTGCTGTACAACGGCCAGATCGCGGATGACAACTCCTACGTGTGCGACTACCCTTTCGGCTCGCTGATGATTGCCACGCCGGCGGACATGCAGCCGCATAGACAACCCCTGCCACCACGGCAGCAACAACAGCTTCCGCAACAGCAGTTCCAGCAGCAACAACGCATGCAGGAACCGCCGCGGACGTCGCCGCGCACCTCCCCGCGGCCCGCCTCCGGCAACTCCCGCAAAAGCAAGCCGACGGAGCTGGCGAGTGCGGGCAACAACACCGTCAACGCTGCACGGCGCACCAACCCGGCGGACGGCTCGCCCGACGCCAGCAAGAAGAGCAGCAAATCCAGCGGCATGGTGGTGAAGCACCCGCCAAAGCGCTCCCCACGCAAGCCGCGCTCCACCAGCGTCGGGTCCAACGAGTCTGATGGCGCAGCACCCCGCGCGCCGACACCACCGGCGCCGGTGGACGCGTCACCGCCGCCTGCGATGGCTCGCGAGCGCACCTCGCCGAGCAACAACAACAACAACAACGTTGGAAGCGGCCGTGCCCAGGCGAGCCGCAACCCGAACAGCGGGCGGTTGCCCAACAGTGGCCGTCGCCCCCACAGTGGCCGCGCCGCCTCATCGATGCAGCCGCCGCAGGACGTGGCAGAGCCGGGGTGCGCCTCTGCTTCGCCATCGACGGCAACGTCATCACAGCCGTTCTCGCAGCCGCCACCGCCACCGCCACCGCCGGCGCAGCCCTCCGCCGCCCCGCCGGCAGAAACGCAAAACAACAACAACACAAACAATTCTGCTGCAGAGGATGAGGAGCACAACCACCGCCTGCGTGTGCGCTTCACCGTGGAGTGCCACATTCCCTCCCTCAGCCGCGTCGTGCGCGTCCCGATGAACGGCGAGTCGTCGGTGGCCGACTTAGTGCTTGCGGTGGTGGCACAGGTGCCGGAACTCGGTGGACAGGCGAAGGTTGTCTTCCGCGGAAAGATCCTGCCGCAGACACAGCAGGCGAAGCTGTTCGACTTAGGCATGCGCGCTGACACGCGCGTCTTCATCGCGGCTGGCGAGTTCTCCAACCCGGAGACGATCACGCTGCTGGAGATCGAGAAGGACACCGCAGAGATTGAGGCGGCAATGCAGACATCTCTGACGGATCTCCAGCGTAAAGGCTACTACGAGGAGCTCATGCGCATTTTGTTTCGCACCGACGGCCTGCAGTCGCTTGAGGGGGAGTGGCGGCAGCGTCGCAAGGATGCCGTGAAGCGCATCACGACCCTGCAGGATGCACTCGGTGTGGAGGGCAAAGGTGTGTGAGTGTGTGCGAGGTGGGAAGAAGAAAAGAGAGGGGAAGAGAGGAAGAGAGAGGGAAGTCATTGATGGTTGAGTTGGAGTGGCGATGGGAGGGAAAGAACTTGGTGGTTTCTTCTGTCGCCCTTTCGTGTTTGAATCTATTCGTGAAGCAACCGCAAGCATCGTGATGTCACGAGTGAGTGAATTTTCTCTTTTTTTTTAAGGCGTGAGGGGTAGTGAGCGCAGTCGGCGTCTGTCGCCAGCAATGGTTCTCTCTCTTTCTCATTCTCTTTCTCATTCTCTCTCTTTTTTTTCCCTCATCTTCTCTTAGAGCTCAGAAGATTTGTCTCTGCCTGTGAATCACTCAGCACGCCGCCTCGCAGATGAGTGTGTTGTTGTCTAGACTATGTTCATGGTCACGATGGGTGTGTGATCGGTGTTGTTTTCTTGAGCTCGTCCCTTCTTGTTTCTTTTAGTGGCAAGAAGCTTTTTGTACACCTGTTCGTGTTTCCCTTTCTTTTGTACCCATGTGCTTGTGTGTCCGTCGCTTAGCTGTTTGTTTTTTTCGACATGTAATGCACCTTTTTTCTTTTTTTTTTCAACGATTAAGCAATTGCATGTGACGAAGCATCTTTTTTGTTATTATTTCTTCTGGTGGCCCACATCTACCTTTCCAATGCTGAAACATCTACAAACGAACAAATAAACAAGAGAAAAAAACATTTCGTCATGAGCGCGACAGAAGTTCGGTGAACAAGAGATGCCGTCAAAGGGTGCACTCACACTTTACGGCCCACTTTCTCAAAGAGCATCCCCAAGGCAAGATCGACCGGCAACGCCAAGGAGCACAGGCGCAAGTACAGGAGCATCGCCCTGCTCCTTCGCCTCCCCAGATACTCGCAACGCTCCCTTTTTCTTGTTTCTTGTTTCTCTACATCGCAGAAGCGAGGTTCAATGCCTGGTGTGTCTTTTTCTTATTTTTCGTAAAGCACGTCCGCTTCATTTCCATCGAATATGCCGCGTCGCTTGCTATCCTATCGTGCCCGTCAGCATTCCCTGCACCGACGCTGCTTCTGCCTTCCACTCTTTTCTCACTCTCTTCTGTGCTTCTTCTGTCGTGGCGGATGGGCATCGTCGATTCCCCTTCTCTGTGTCATCTGCCCTCATACCCCTTGCTCATTTACTCGTGCCGCCGATCGAACACCGCCTTTGCCAACACACTGCCGTTTTCGACACGAAGATACCCGTTCATCTGGAACTGGTGTTACCCCTCCCCTTCGCTAGAACTCTACCCGTTTACGATTGTAAGCACTTGTATTTGTTTTTTTTCCACTCTATTTAAAGCCTGTGAGCTACTCCGGATCTTTCTTTTCTTTCTTCTCGTCTTGCTCTTCTCCGTGTTCTACATCCAAGCATTTACGTTTATCTTCGTAAATCCGCCATCAAGTAGTCTGATTTCTTTTCTTTTATCTTCTTGGTTTAAGCTGTCAATTGCAGTCTCTATCTGACACTATCGTAGCAGCAACCTCGAACTCTGTTTACCTTTCACCCTCACACAAACACACACATACAAAAACGTTATCATTTGTGTGTGTGTGTGTGCTGCATTGCAATCGCTCAAATACCTCTCTTTTTTCCCTTTTCTCTTTTTTCGTGAAGCCACACTCTACTTTCAGTGAGCTGTGCTTTTCGGTGTCTGTATTGCTGGCGTCTGTCTTCTCCTTTGTGCCTCTGTGTTCGTTCTTTCTTTCTTACGCTCCTTATTCCTACTTTCTCTGCGAGCGCAGCTTCACTCCTTCTGGTACGCGAAGTGAGCGCACTTGCACGGCACCGTTGCAACACTAAACACAACAGGCAACGTGAACACTCTCCTCAAAAAAAAAAAGGAAACCAGTCGTTGGAAAGGTTAGTTATAGCTAATTTAACTCCACAGCAGAAGGCAGAAGAAAACACTCGGTTTTATTATCATTGCTTTCGTCATTCCTGAACTCTGTTCACTGGTTGTCACCATTTGTGTACCTTCTTTGATCATCCCACTGCTCCACATCTACGCATACGACCTTTCATAGGCTGAGCAAGACACCTTCATTCGAAAAACAACAACAACAAAAACTTCTTCAGAGAAGAACAATACTTTCTTGTTTTTTTTGTATCTTCGGCCTGTCTGTGCGTGTGAACAACTTCTATTGTATACTTGCCACATCCGCATCTCACCGTAGCCAATTTATTGTATTTTTTTTCTTTTTTTTACCGTGTGAAACAAAGTGAATTTTGTGCCTTTATTGAAACCTCTATCTGCGCTGCTTCACAACCTTTTATCTCAATCAATTCGCTTCAGATACCAGCAACCATCCCCTACTGACAGCCAATCGCCTTTCAGCGCGCCGTCGTGGTTGTCGTTCTGATTTCCCCAGCTCTTCCCCTTTTTTTCTTTTTTCTGTTAAGTGGACTCGGTGGTCAAGCCTCTACGCTGTTCCATACTCAATCAACCTACTCCGCTTTCAGTGACGACCAAAGGGAGCAGAAGACAATGTCTGTCCACTCCTCTGCCTCGTCGCGTACCAAGAAGGTACGCTCGAAGAAGTGGGACACCATCCAAATCCCCTCCATCGACGAGCTCGAGTTGATGACGGAGGCGGAGATCCAAAACATGACGCTGCCCACCGGCTTCTGCGTGCGCTTCTTCTGCCACGACATGGATCACCTCTACACCGTCGCCTCCGACCAGGTGAAGGTGACACGTGGCGTGCTTGACTACCTGCACGACTACAACCAGCTGGGCCCGAACAAGAGCCGCAACAAGCTCTTCGTCTGCTCGCAGTACAACAAGTCGAAGGAGTGCATGAACGGCTCCCTGTGCCGCGAGGTGCACTGCGCTCTCAACGTGGAGGAGGCCGAGGACGCGCTCAAGTACCAGGTGCCGAGCAACGCCACCGGTGCGCCTAACGTCGTCACCCTCGCCTCCGCGGAGGATATTTTGAGCAAGAAGCTCAACGAGCCCCTCACCGCCGGCACGGCGGTCCCGGCCTTCTCGGCCGTCGAGGACTCCAACCCACTTGACGCGATTGTGGTGGGCGGTGGCAGTGCAGACGCGGGGACGTGCATCTACATGCCCGACCACCTCGTCCTCCGCCACTCCCTTCACACGCGTTGGACATCGACCAAGACGTACCCGACACTGCCGACTGGCGTGGAGTTCCGCGTGGCGCTGCCCAACACCCCAACTCCGGTGGACGCGTACGACAGCAGCGTCCTCTTCATCACCCGCGGCGCGCAGGAGTACTACAACCAGTGCAAGCGTAACGAGCAGCCGGCCGTCACGATGCAGCACTGCGCACACTACTCGAAGAACGGTATCTGCTGCTTCGGCGAGGACTGCCAGTTCGTGCACGTGGTGCACTACAAGGCGCACGACCGCGCCGAGGGCTCCTTCTCCGACCCGGAGGCGCTCTCCCTCTGCAGCTCCAGCGCCAACAGTGAGTGCGGACGCCGTCGCAGCGCGCGGCGCGGCAGCGGGCGGGCACGCGAGACGCCGCTGAACACGAGCGCGCGCGGCAAGAAGGACTCGCAGAGCTCCTCGCGCTCCTCCAGCTCCGGCCGCGACCCTCTCACACCACACCAGAAGCCCCTCGGCGGCCCGGCCGGCGCGGCGCAGCCTGGCGTGTCGAACAACACCGTCTTCGTGCCGTCGGCCAGCGGCTGGCAGCCGATGAACGCGGCGGGCGGCAACCCCCCGCCCCGCCGCCGCCGCCGCCGCCGCACTTTGGGCAGGAGCAGATGATGTACCCCATGCCTGCCCAGCCGGCCCCTCTCATGACGCAGCCCTACATGGTGATGCAAGGTCCCAACGGGCAGTGCTACATCGTGCCGCAAGCCTCGGCAGGGGGGATGCCGCCCGGTGCGCAGAACGCGTCGAACCAGCCCATGTACGTCATGCCAATGCCATTCCAGTAAGCCGCAGCGAAAGAAGAAAACGAAAACTCTTTTTCTTGCCTTCGCGTGTGTTCGTCGACGCCTCGTTAGAGTTTTGTTGTTGTTGTTGTTGTTGTTGTTTTCTCCGTTTTCCTGCAGCAACACAGCCATTGAAAAGGTGTGTGACGGACAGCGGTGCCACTTTGCCGATGCCCGACACTGGCTTTTTCTTTTTCCTTCGACTTCTTTTCTTTTTTTTTTCGCCGGGTGCGGGTTACTTCCGGCAGGCTGGAAAAGACCATCGAGTACCCTAAAGTCGCGTGTGACCTTTCGTCTTCCTCAGCTTTTCTCATTAGTGTTTTGTAAAATGCTCGTTGCCTTTGGTGTCTCTCTTTCTTTTTCTTCTCTTCCGTTCTTTCGGAAGGATGCATGTGCCGCTTTGGAACATAGGCGACTTGCTATCCAAAGCTGCTCACTGTTAGCTCGTAGCCGTGAGCCAAACAAAAATCTTGTTGTAGTATTTGTTGCTCACAAAAGTAATGAGCAAAACGAAAAGCTACGAGAGGAGCGAAAACAAATAGCACTCCAAAGCGAAAACTCTTGGGTCACCGCCGCTTTTCGAACTCAGACAGAATACTACTGCTTAGTGTCTTCTTCCGATATCCTTTATCAAAAATAGTTTTATTATTATTATTATTGTTGTTGTTTTCCCAGCCTTGAGGTGGGTGTAAAATACGCATTTTTCCTCTTTTCCTTTGTGACCGGTCACGCACCAGCTCCTCTTTTCTGTTGTTTCAATCAACTTTTCTTCCACCGTGTACGATCCGTCTATCTGCCTGGCGATGCTTTTGATTCACTTCTCCCCCTGTGTTCTCCATTGACGTGTGCAACTGCCTAAGTGTGTGTGTGTGTGTGTGTGTATGTCGGTACTAGTTCTATCTGCTCTTTGCTCTTCTGTTGCGGACGTCAAGTCCTGATACCCGTATTTCTGGTTCTCTTTCTCTCGCAAACGACAGTGCATCTTGTGTGTCAAACAAAAGAGAGACTTCTTTTTCTTTTTCGGCCTGCTCGAGTGTAAGCTTGATGGAAGCCACAAGAGAAAAACAGTTGTTTGTCTTGAAAAGAACTCGACGAACAGCTTTTCTATTCCTCGCCTAAAAGCTCGTGCGGGATCAAGATGCAGCTGTGGTCTCGTGCATCGATGCGAGAAACCAAACAAGAACAGATGCAACGATGCTGGTGCGTTGGGTTTTCATTTGAGTTTTGCGTTAGCGACTGTCTATTGTAGTTCTTTTTTTTTTTTTTGCAGCCGTTAGTGAAAACACAAGAGCCAAAACGTTACACATACACCACGCACATAATTGTAACTTTTCTTTCTCTTCACTACTTCCACCTAACCGCGCGCACCCCAAAAGTTAATTCTTGGTTTTGCTCTTTTCCATCTTTTTCTCTATCGTCGATGTTGTTGTTCCTTTGTACACTAGAATTTTGCTTTTTCCTTTTCTTTTCAACAGAAGTACATCTGGCTTCAATTTGGTGGAAAGTGTGTTTTGTCTGTTCGCTGTTCGGGAGCGTTTTCGTCTTCCTGCCCTTCTCCTGTTCTCTGTTGTTTTCTATATATATGTTTTTTTTTTAATCAGTTTCACTCCTCACCTCGTGAGCGATATAAATATATACTAGCTTGTTAACTTCCATTTTAGGCTTCTGCTTTCATTTTTCTAACTACTGAAACGCTGACTGAGTTATAAAAAGGCTGCTTCCTCCCTTGTACTCCTCAAAAACCACAGGATTTTTTCATACTATTTCCCCCTCTCTATCGTCCATGGTCCAAGAGGACAACGCGGCGTCACGCAACTGATTGGCAGAGGCGGAAAACTGGAGTGATGGGGGACTGAGTTGCCGATGATGTCGGGTTTCTTTACCTTTTTCTTTAATGTATGTCTGTTCCGTAATGTTATTCGCTGCTCGCTGCTTTCTCAACAAGAAATATAGATCGTGGCAGCGCGTGCAAAGTAAGACTAGAAAAAACGTGAAGTAGGAAGGGCTGGTTGTCCGTTGGAGACGAATTGTCTTTTGCAGAAAAAGTGCATCTCGTCCTAACCTTCACCAGTTTTCCGTCTCCTCTTTTTCTACTAATGAAGCTAACAATCTTAAGCACACTTTTCTAGTTTTTTTCTATATAAGCTCCTCTCTCTTTTCTTTGCTCTCCATTTTCTTGTGCTCTCTAACTGTAACCGTCTCTCTTTTTCTCCCCTTCCGTATGTCACCTCACATGACAACTTAAAAATAAAGTGTTTTTCGCGTTTTCTCACCTTCTCTGGAGTGGTTTGGTTTGTCTTCTATTCCTTTCGCTCACTTGCACTTTCCGAGCTGGGCTTTCAATTTCATCGTTTCTGGTGAACCTGTTGGCCCCCTTCCTCTGTTGAGGTCGAAGAAGGTACACAAAGGGAAGAAAAATGCAAGTGTCAAGCCGTTTGTGATGAGTCTTCATGAGGCGCGCGTTTGTGTGTGTGTGTGTGTGTCTGGGTGTGTGTGTATGTGCGTCACTACCCTTTTTGTGCTTCGTGAGGGTCTGACAAAGCTGTTTTCCTTCCAATGCCTTTTCAGATGTACTGTTTGTATCAGTAAATGCAAATGCACGCCATTTATTCTCAGCCTGTGGTCTTTTGCATTCCCCCCACCACTGCTCCTTTTCTTTCCCCTTTTCCGTGTATGAGATGTATCTGGGACTCGTGCAGCGATGCACTGCGGACTGCTGAAACGAAAAGACCTTTTCTCTGTGTTTCTTCGTTTGTTTTTCGTCAAGTGGTTGTTCTCATTTCATCGTTGTTTGTCACAAGAAGCCTTCACGTGTCTTCTCGCGTTTGTGGGTAGTTGTTGAAATCTCCAAAACGAAGTACTGTCTTTCTTCTTTTAGGTTCGTTTTTTCAAAGAGAGATTGTTTTTTTTTTTTTTAAGCAGAGACTAAGTGTTTTTCCAGCGCCGCTTTCCCCTCCGCACGCTTCACCTTTACCTTTCCCTTCCACGTATACACACAGCTATACAGGATTTCAGTCACGCACGCGCGTCGCTGAAGGGTACATGTTGATGCAAAAGTAGGCTCCCCTCTTATCCCTTAGACCACACACACACACACACACACACACACACACATGCTGTTATGTTAACTATATATTAGGTAAATCCCAATCGTTTTTCTTTCAAGTATTTTTTTTTTTGGTGCCTACAGTTGTCGTCTTCTGTGACGCGTTCATTAATCTTCTTTCCTTCTTTTTTTGTTGTTGTTGTTTCCGTTGAGAGTATATAACATTCGAAAACTATCTTTTTTTCACTTTGTATCTGTTTGCTTTGCTCTTGTGTTCTCTTGTTATCGCTGTTCTTTCTTTCTCACTTTCTTCACTATTCTGGGCACACATACCATCGATGCAACATGCTAAAATCCCTATTCAAAAAAAGAAAAAGAAAGAAAGGCTGTCTGAAAACAAAAGGATTGCTTGAAAACGCTTCTCAGTGACGAGCTTCTGCATCAAGGTTGAGCATTAGCGAAGGTTACGTAAAACCTTGTTTTGATCTCCTTAGGTGACAGCTGCGTGTGTGGAGCGGGAAACACCTTTCATCACCACCTTTTCTCTTCACGAAAAAAGGAGAAAAGTGTGCGTCTGCGATACACCGCAATTGGGCAACCTCGGTCGAAGGTGAGTTCATCAGGAACTGACCTGCTTTTGTTTCACGCAACCTCTTTACACTTCCATCGCACATTCTATCCTTGTCTGCTACTCCTTCCTTTTTCGCCTTTACGCCGGTCACGTTGAATTTCGACTATCGTGCGCACACTGTAGAAAGAAAACAGCTCCCAGCGACCGTCAGAAATACAGCGTCGCTTCTCTCGTCTTTACCGAGATTTCCTCTGCAGAGCACCAAGCGCACGCACACATAGATCAAAAACAAAGCTCAAAGACACCTTAGAGTGTGTTTATTTCTTTCTCTCTTTTTTTTTCTTTCAGCGTCAGCGTCTTTACTACCATGGACAAGTCACAGGTGACGGAGCTTATTCAGCGTTGGCGTGTGCTGAAGGGTGAGTTGACCGACAAGGGTGCCGAGCTGGAAAGTGCGCGTAGAGCACTGCAAGAGGTGGAGGACGAGCACGCCAAGATGGTGCAGCAGTGGGACTTGGAGAAGGAGACCATCCACAACACCAGCAGCGCCATTGAGGCCCAAGTGGCGAGCAAAAAAGAAGAAGTGCAGCGCATGGCACGCGAGACAGAGGAGCTGCACCGCAAAGTCGAGGAGCGGCGTCGGCGCACCGAGGAACACCTGCGCGTGCTGCACAAGCGCATGCAGGTCGTCACCGCACGCACAAAGGAGGCGGAGGACAAGGATGCAGGGGTGCGGGAGCGTCTGGCCACCTTTGAAAAGTCGCGCGACGAGGCCCGTGAGCAGCTGCTGGCGCTGGTGAAGAAGCATGAAGCGGCCATCCCGCAGGAGCAGGCCGCACACGAGGAGAAGGTGCGCACCTTGAAGAGTCGCATTGCCGAGACGACCGCCGCGGTGGAGGCGGAGGCGAAGTCGTGGGCGCTCGAGCAGGCGATGAAGGAGTGGAAGGAGAAGTCGAACACCCGCAAGCACGTCTTGGACGAGGTGGCAGCGGCGGAGGAGAGCAAGGACATCTGGGCGGACCTCCTGCAGGAGGCAAACAACATTAACATCCAGGAGAACATGAAGACGCTCGCAGAGCTGCGCGCCATGGTGTCCGCGTAGGACGAACGTGTGCTCTCGTTGTGCGCTCGGTTGTCTGTGTGCCTGTGTGTGTGTGTTTCTTTTTCCTAAGAATACATCTGCTTCCCTTTTTGATCCCTTGAGAGTGACGTGACGTCGCCGTTGTTTGCGATCTCCTTTCGCTTCAGTTGTCGTTCTCATTTCTGGTGCCTACCTTTGCGTCAAAATGTCTCGTTGTTGCTTCTTTTGTTTGTTTACTATAGAGGGAGTTTTTTTTTTGGTTTTGTTTCTGAGAGTTATGTGCGTGTCTGTGTCGCGCGTGCATGACACCTTTTCTCCTCTTCCTCTATTATTCCCCTGCGAAATACGCTTGCCATGAATCCTTTTTTTTTTCTTACACAACTGCAGATGCGCTACGATAGACGCACAGTGACGTTGTGCTCTCTGTGCCTTGTTTCTCTTCTTAGATTCAGATATTACATCCAAACAAATAAAAACTTTTAAGAAAAGGAAGGGCAAACTCTGCTCTTTACAACACCTGCGCATTTCTGAGTTTCCTGAAAGTATGTCAGCCGAATCCGTAGGATCACGTGAGCAGTGCCTGTGCTGTATGCAGAAGCAGGAATGGGCGAACCAGCTTCACGTGCCTTTTCGTCACTAGGGTTGCAGCATCGAGAGTTCTTGACGGGCTTTTAGAGCTGCTCCACGAGCACATCCGTCTTTGCCTGTGCTCCTCTATTCCTGTTTCACGTTTCTCTTTCACATCAAGACAAAAAAAAACTCCTAGCTCCTACTTCTACTCATCTCTAAATGGCGAAGGTGCAGATATCTCCCGGATCGCAGAACCACCAAGACACTTGGGTGGTTTGGAAGGAAAGAACAAAACCTGGAGATCTTTTCTTTTCTCTCTGTTTGCGTTGACCACCATGAGCGCCACCATTCGCATCCGCAGCCTCCCAAAAAAGTACAACGAGGAGGAGCTGCTGCGTCTCTGCGCGTGCTTCGGTGAAGTGGTTGACTACAACGTGGTGGACAGCGGGGCAGCCGCAAACGCGGAGGCCGCGGCGGACGTCTCCTTCGAGGAAAAAGAAGACGCCGTGGCCGCAGCAGCCAACATGGAGGGCATGGAGTTCGATGGCGCCTTCCTGCGCGTATTTGTGAAGCAGCAGTGACAGCGTAAAAGCGTTTTTGGTACCTCTTTTTTTTTTTGGTGAAAAGTGGGAAGATGCGGTGGGTTTGAGAGCGCCTTTTCTCCTCTTTTGGGTCGCTGCTGTCGGCTTACCATCCACACTGCTCCTTTACAAGGTACAAAAACGTTCAACAGAAAGAAAAGACTGACGCGTGGCGTGGGCACAGTGCACGCGGCTTGACCCAAAACGGTGCCAGACTGACGTCCCTACGCACTCGCCTGCGGATACGGCGAGCTCTGGTGCATGTGGCGCTCATCTCACATCACCGGATGTTCTTGTTGTTCTCCTCGACAGCAGTCATCCACCCATCGCTCTCGCATTGCTCCATGTGTCTGTTCTCCCTTTTTCCTTTTCTTTCCAACATGAACAACGACTTGCATCTCACTGTCACGACTACACGTGTCTCTCCATACCACCGCAAACGCAACAACTTAACCGAGGAGAAAGATATAGCAAAGCGTACAAACTTTTAACTCTGCCACACTTTTATTTTTTCCCTTTTCGTCACGATTAATCTAAAGCGTCCTCCAAACGTACGCTGCACACAAAAAGAACATAACAGCCAAAACGCATCTTCGTATTTATCATGGCCCAGCACGGTGGTCCCGCCGGTGAGTACGTCGCCATCCTCGACGCCGGCTCCCAGTACGGCAAGGTCATCGACCGCAAGGTGCGCGAGCTGCGCGTGGAGACGGTCATCCTGCCCCTCGACACCCCGGTGGAGAGCCTGCGCAGCGATGAAAAGCTGAAGGGCATTATCATCAGTGGTGGGCCGTGCTCGGTGAACGACTCCTCGGCGCTGCGCTACGACAAGGCTCTCTTCACCATCGGCAAGCCCGTCCTGGGCATCTGCTACGGTATGCAGATGCTGACGGAGACATTTGGCGGTGCGGTGCAGCGCGGCAAGGTGCGCGAGGATGGACAGGACGACATCGAGATCGACGTGACCTCACCCATCTTTGCGGGTCTGCAGCCGAAGGAGGCGGTGTTGCTGACGCACGGCGACTCTATCACTTCCGCTGGACCCGAGATGAAGGTCATTGCCCGCAGCTCGGCCAACATCATCGCCGGTGTGCAGCACCTCTCCCTCCCGCTCTTCGGCGTGCAATTCCACCCCGAGGTGGAGCTGACGGTGTCGGGCAAGACGATGTTCCGCAACTTTCTTCACTTCTGCGGCTGCGCCTTCGACTTCACGATGGAGGACCGCGAGGCCGTTGCGCTGCGTCTCATTCGCGATCGCACTGCTGGCGGGCAGAAGGTGCTGTGCCTCGCCTCCGGTGGTGTGGACAGCACCGTGTGCGCCGTGCTGCTGCTGAAGGCACTTGGGCCGGAGCGTGTGGTGTGCATCCACATCGACCACGGCTTCATGCGCCTGCACGAGAGCGCGCAGGTGGTGGAGGCGCTGCAGGCCGCTGGCGTGCGTCTGCACCTCGTCAAAGCTCATGAGGACTTCGCTCAGGCGACGACGACGATCAGTGCGAAGGGCGACCGGCCAGCCTACACAACAAAGAAGCTGTGCGAGACGACAGACCCGGAGGAGAAGCGCAACATCATCGGCAACACCTTCATGACGGTGTGCGACCGTGTTATCAAGGAGCTGCAGCTCGACGTGGAGAACCTGCTGCTGGCGCAGGGCACGCTGCGGCCGGACCTCATCGAGTCCGGCTCCAAGTACGCCAGCGCCAACGCCGACGCCATCAAGACGCATCACAACGACACCGCCGTCGTGCGTCGGCTGCGCGATGCCGGCCGCATCATCGAGCCCCTCTGCGACTACCACAAGGACGAGGTGCGCGAGCTCGGTGCCCGCCTCGGCATCCCGCGGCACCTCGTGGAGCGGCAGCCCTTCCCCGGGCCGGGCCTCGCCATCCGCACGCTGTGCACCGACGGTACGCCCTTCCGCGACGCCGCCTTTGCGGAGACGGAGGCGACGGTGAAGCGGGTGTGCGCTGGTGACGACGCCGCCACGCTGCCCGCCAGCGCTGCGCTCGCGGCCTGCGTGCTGCCGGTGCGCACGGTAGGCGTGCAGGGTGATGGCCGCACGTACGCCTACGCGGCCGCCCTCTCCACCCAGGCCTTCCCCTCGGCAGAGCAGTGGCAGACGCTGATGCACCTCGCCAAGGTCATTCCCAAGACGGCGCACGCCGTGAACCGCGTGGTCTTCATGTTCGGCGCACCGGAGCCGAACTCGCCGTCTGTGGTGACGCCGACGTGCCTGACGGACGACGTGTTGGACAAACTGCGCCTCGCCGATGACGCCGTGAACGCCATTCTGATGAAACACGAACTGGTGCGCACGCTCAGCCAGGTGCCCATCGTCCTCGTGCCGGTGGGCTTCGACAAGGCCGGCGGCTACAGCGTGGTGGTGCGCACCTTCCTGACAAACGACTTCATGACGGGCATCCCGGCCACCCCGGGCACCAAGTACATGCCCCTGCACGTGCTGGAGGAGATCGCGGCGGCGGTGCAGAAGCTGGACTTTGTCGGTCGCGTCATGTACGACCTGACCGCCAAGCCCCCTGGTACGACGGAATGGGAGTAAACGAAAAGGAAGGCGTGCAGCTGCTCTTGGTTTTCATTCTCAGTGGTATGTTCAATGTGTGAGAGGAGGGGCAGAGCGAGAGAGCCAACACATCTATGTTGATTAGCTGTGTTTGTGCTTTTCGCCTCCACGACATCGCTCTCATGCGGCGGGAGAAAGGAAGAGAAAGCTCCTTTCTTCTTTTCTTTACTCTTGCTGCTTTGAACCACACTCAGCATGGAATCGCACTGAAAAGCAGCGACCTCTGACGCTTTTCGGGTGTTGGCTGGAAGAGAAAATGGAACACTGAAGGTCCACTTCAACACTTCGTTCTTTTTCGCTAAGCTAATTGGTCGGTTTCGTTCGTGTACGTAATTGCCCGTGCGTGCTGTCTACGCTACGTCATGTGGATAAGTCTAAGTATATACCTAACGCGTTGCGAAAAGCGCTTTTCTCTCTCTTTTTTTTTCTTTCTGCCGTTACTCTCCTGCGGTAAACCATAAGGACACAATGTTTGTCTGAGACAACTGCACTGAGTTCAGAGTAACGAAGCACAACCTCTTTTGTGGCGAAAACTGTTGTGTTCTCCACAACTGCGACTCAGCGAGGCGCATTTCCTTCCTGGACAAAGTCTCGACTAGTACTTTGTCAGAGAAAAGAGGAAGGTGGCAGAACGATTGTATTCCACATCGCTTTTATGGTGCTTTGCCGCGCTTGCGCTGCGTCGATCGTTGCGGCTTACCTTCTCCTTCACCACTACGCCTTCCCTCTTCTACTTCGAATCCTCTCTTTCATTTTTTTTTCTTCATCACGCATGCACGCACTTTGACGCCTACTTCCATTCCTCCCACCTCACATCAAACACTTGTCTCAATAGATAAAACTACTCTTTTTTTCAGCTATCTTAAAACCTCTATTCTGCCAAAGTCCCTTTTTGTTTCTTCTATTATAGTTTTGTTTTTGTGCTCTCCATTATTTTCTCTCTTCTCTAGTATCTCTTCTTTTCGTTCTCATTGGTATTCCTACCCTGCACGCGATAAACCCGGTCACTTTGTCAACCACAAAACAACTGCGGTTTTTCTCGTTTGTTTTTCTTCAAGATTTCTTCTTTCCCTTGTCTGTTCGTTTCTCTCTTTTTTTTCTTTTCTAGCTTCTCTCCCCTCACTTCGTTCATTGCCCCCCTCTCATCTGCTTTTCTGGTGTTTAGCCTTACCATCCTACGCGAAGCACGTTAAGTAACCCAAACACAGTCATTTATTTTGCTTTCTTCCGAGACTCCGAAAAGGAATCAGAAGAAAAAAAAATAGTGACTTGACAGAATCGCTTTTGAATTTTTATCATTTGCTATTTTTCTTTTTGCTTGTTTGTGCTCCCTCCAGTTTCCATTTTTCGTTCACGCATACAGCTGATCAGAAAAGCCGTTGAACATCTTTTGTTCCTGTAAGTCCCATCTACGCAAGCTTTTCCTGTTCACTTCGTTTTCTACTTCGGAACGACTACCAGAATCATCCCTTCCCTCTCTGTGCTTGCGCGCGTACACGCCATCATTGACAGACTCTCACACTTTGCTGCAAAAAAACAAAAAACAGCAAGGCAGACCCGGACTCTCAGGAAGCTGCACACACACACACACACACACACACGATCGCAACCGGTCAGTAGAAAGAAAAAATAAGAATAAGAAATAACACACAAGCATCTCAACATGTCCTGCCTTCTCGCCCCGATCCTCGCCACCAACCTCGCGGTGGTTGAGGCGGCCGGCAAGCCAGCGCAGGTGGCCACGCCTGCCACGAAGAGCCGCTTCACCGTGTCCTACGCGAACCGCGCGTCTGGCGCCGCCACGGCTGCCACGCCCGCGCTGTTGACTGCGGCACGGACTGACATGCCGGCGCAGAAGGCGGCGGTGGAGGTGCACAAGCAGCAGCAGCTCAACGCCTTCATCGTGGCGCACGAGAAGGCCGGCGTGATGTCGGAAGGCGACCGCCGTGCCAGCACGATCATGCTGCTTGGCATGGCTGCCCAGCGCGACATCGCGGTGGCACAGGAGGCGGAGTACCCCCAGCAGGTGGTGGACTTCATGCGCCAGACCTGGGCCGCCTTTATCCCGCAGGCAAAGGACTTCTTCCAGGCTGACGCCGTGGCGCCGTACACGATGGAGCTGAGCCGCACCGCGCTGGAGAACATCTCCTCAATCGGTATCTGGTTCAGCGGACCGCAGATCTCGCTCCCGCTGCGCCGCTACACGGTGCAGGTGGTCGGCGCCGATGGCAACCTGCAGAACATCACCGCCGTGGGCCTGCTAAGCTTCGCCTACTCGTCGTACGTGATGCAGCTGCGCTCCATGTCGCAGCAGAGCACGCTGGAGAACCTCGCGCACATCCAGGAACAGCTGGGTGCGAAGACCCTCTTCATCCCGCAGCTCCTCGTGGCGCCGTCGTAAGGCACTCAAAAAAGGTTTTCCCTAGAGAAGACAAAGCTGGTCGTACCCCTGGCTCGAAGCAGCGTGTGGCTTGTCTTTCATGTGTGTTGGGTCGCTAGTGTTTCAGTCCCTCGCTACCTTCCGTGTGTGCGTGTGCAAGAGTGTGTATGTGTGCGTGGTGGCTGTGCAGGTGTCTTCGTCATCCGTAAGAGGAAGCTCACTCTCCCTTTGTGGATCATTCGTGGCTTTTTAACTTCTTTTGTGTGTACCTTCAGTTATTTTTTCCCTTTCCTTTCTGTTCTCCGCTTTACGCGCCGTCCCTTACAAGGAAGTGGAACGCGCAGACGAGAACTCGCATTCGCGTCCCAGTACACACGCACGCACCCACACAAACACACACACAGAAACGAAGAGTTGAACACTACCGGGCTGCTGTTGGCTCACCAAGAGACGTGGTAGGTGAAACAGTGTGCCGCCAGCATGCATTGCTCCTTGGCGCAGAACCCTGCACTGGACCAGCAACAAGTCTAAAACTCCTTTTTCTTTTGCTGTTTTTCCATTAAACTTTTTCTTTTGCTTTTATTTTTTGCTTCCTCTGTTTTCCCCTAGCATTAAAGGCCGCTGTATACTGAAAGGTGCAGTCGTTGTGTATGTGTGTGCAAGCGCGGTAGTCGGCAGAGGGCGGCATAAAACATGCATGTATGTGACTGCGCTTGTGCGTGCACGCGTGTGCGTCTGCCGCTCATCTGGTGGACGAAAACGCGATGAGGTTTTTGTTTTCTGTTTTTCGTGAGTGGCTGTGTTATCAACCAGCCGCATCTCGGGTTTCTATGACATAAAAACTCGTTGCTCGCGCATTTGAGCAGTCCATACAAGGCCGCATGCCAGGCCGCTCCTACCTTTACCTTCTTTTTTGGTTATTTATTATTGTGATTTTTTTTCTTTGTTCTTGTTTCCTTCCGCTGCACCTCATCCTACAGCTGGCTTCTGTCATTTCTTTCCTTTAAAAGGATTCGTTTTCTGTTTGTTCGTTGTTGATGTTTTTGGTTTTTGTTTGTTTGTTTGTTTGTTTTTCTTCTCTCCTGACATGATAAATTCATCTACAACTATTACTATATTCGAAAGTTATCTTTCCTTTGTACCGTTTTGAGTGCATTGCTGTTTACTGACTGTTATGTTCATACGCGCAGATCCGCAAGAAAGCGTGCTTCACGGCACATGAACACGCGGAAGCAGGATCTGTAAGCATAACGACTTATATAAATTGTCGAACCAGTGCACCTCTTTTGTTGTTTTTTTCGCTTCTCCTGCTTTATAAGAAATCGCTGAGCCTTCATTTTTCGTTTTCATTTTCGTTTGTCCGCATTACAACAAAAGCGCACATAAGTGCAGTCTATCTTGCCTTTTTATGTCGCTGCAAATCAGAAACTCGCGATCGACTTTAACACGTTTGTATAAAAAAAAGGGAGACAAACCAAAACGGTCACTTTGTGATCTCTCCTTCTAACCTTTTATAGTTGTTGTCTTGTTTTGCTTTTTTTGTGTGTGTGTTTGCTTTTTCCAACCCTCCTGCCTTTTTGTCTGTTTCTTGTTCTTCTCTACGGGTCGAGTGCTTTACATGTGCGCTCCAGCACACAACAGAACGAAGTAGTAGTGTGACCTTCACCTTCTGTAGTGGTGTCACAGACGCAGCTTCATGTCAGTGACGAACAGCTGGCAACGTCGTCCTCTTTTTTTTTCTTTTTGTAACCTTGTTTTGCACATTCTGACTCTCGTATTTGACTTTTCCTTTTCCTCTGTGAGCCACGCAAGGCGCCAAGCTCGGAGACCGGAGAGCTACTTCGCCTGGTTTTCACGGAAACTGAGATGGAGAAAGCGTAGCAGAGCCTTCGCCGTACTTCACACAGCGGGGGCTGAACTCAACGGATGCGGGCAGTACAGTTGCAGAGCGCGGGAACTGACTCTCCCGAGGCGTGGTCGTAGAGCTCGCAGGTGATGCGAGGTGTGGCGCGAAAGGCAGTGGATGCATTGCACGACACCTGTCTGCATCTCTATTGAACTCCGTGATCTCACGGAGAACGAGGCCCCACCGCCCACACTCGCATCCCAAAGCAGCCCAAACTCGCCGTTGTTTCTGCTCGTTGCTGGTGTGCGTGCGTGCGGACGAGAAGACGTGGTAAAAGAAAAAAGTTCAAAAAGAAACGATCCGCTTCGCAAAAGAAACGACGATCATCGGTTGCAGTTCATGAAACTGCTGATCTCTTTATTTTTTTACGCTTTTTTCTTTCTTTCTTTTTGATTGACTGCTTATCCACAGAAGAACTCTCAAAAAGGCAGAGGGAAGCAAGGGTGGGAAAAAAGAAACGGAACAAACTGTTGGGGAGCTGGAGCGGAAGGAGATGTGAGAAGCACACGGACACACACACACACACACACACACACACACACGCATACATCACAACGCAATCGACAGTAGTAGAGCTGTGTGTATGTGCTTTCGTGTGACGTGCTCTATGGTGGGCACACGTCGCGTTGTCTCATTCTGCTCCATTTCTCCTCCACGGATTTGGGTCCTCGGTTTCATTTTATTGTTTTTTCTCCACCTTGCACATCTTTACATGTTGTGATTCTTAATCCTCTTTTCAGTATAAACTAAACAACGACACCAAGCAAGTACACTCTGGTTTGCTTTTCTTCGCTTCTTTTCACCCTTTTGGCTTTTCTTCTTTTTCGCATTCTTTTTATTTGTGTTCCTTTTTTTTGGTACCGTCGCTGCTGTCAATCCGATTTATCTCGCTCCGCACTGCCGATCAGGTTTTTGGTGTGTGTGCTCAATTTGGACCGACAAGCCGCTCAGAGCTCATCTAAAAACGCTGCGGAGATCTTCTTCAGTTTTTGTAAGTGTTTATTTACTGGACGCTTCATTTTTGTTTTGTTTTGTTTTCCGCTTGCAGGTCCATTTCTTTCTCTCTCTCTCTCTCTCAAACTATCTCAGCGCGAGCTAAATGGCACGCCAAAAGCCTCTTACAACACTATCTATCTCCTCTTTTCGGCTCTCTTTTTCTTATAACCTTCCAAAAAAAAAATGAAAACTGAACACGGAGATCAAACAACACAGTTTTTACGCGAAACGCAAACCAAACCACTGCTTCTCCTACCAGTGCTAAGCAATACCTTTTTAGTCTGTTTTACTCCTTTATTGTCTTTTTTTCCCCCTTTTTTTATCACGGCAGTTCTCGTTACTTGTGCTTTTTGCCGATTTTCCAACCAAAGGTTTAGCTACCCCTTCGCTACATCTTTTTTTTTTCCTTTTCTTTTTTTCCGTAACTCTGAACGCAGACGCCCGCTTGGCAGGGATCACCACCGATACGTTAGACTAGTTTGAAAATACAGTTTTTCTACTATTCTTGCTGTTCGGCAAGCTTGAGCCCTCAAGACATACTTGTATGCATTTGAACATCTACAAACGTTTTTGTACTGCTTATACAGGTTCATGCACTTTTTGAGAAGTAAAGCGCCGGCTAGGATTGGCATCTTTTTTTCTTCTCTCTCTCTCTTTCTCTCTCATGGTGTTTTCTCTCGCATTCCAAGCGTGTGTGTTCTGTCGCTCGTGACTCTTTATTCGAAAGCAACTCAACTCATTTTACTTTTCTCTTTTTTGCTTATTCATTTTTTATAGTGGTTTGCTTTTCCTTTTTAGTTTGAGTTTAACAGTCTTTTCTTGTCCTACACAATTGCGAGTATACTGGGCTAAACACGTATGTTTTCGATCTCATTTGAGTTTTATTCAAAAGAACTAACGCAGCTCGCGTTGTGTGATTGTATTGACATACTCTTTGTTTCATTGCATGTTAAGCTATTACCCCTCTCTTTTCCTTTTTTCATGTTTACCTTCTTGTCTTTTGTTCCCTATATATAGAGAGAGATGTGTGTGTGTGTTTGTCAGCGGAAAAGCAGAACATTGGAGATGCCGTCGTTGGGCGGGTGAGAGTTGAGTGTCGTGCGAAGGCGCGCGCTTGTTTTCCCCGATCTCACGACGTCTCTCTGAACGGAGCTTTCGTGTCTTCTATTTTTCTCTGCCTTATCTGCTTTCTGCCGGCTCCTTTCGACCCCTATTTTTTTCTTCTTCCTTTGTCCTTTTTTTTCTTTGTGCTTTTCCTTCGATCATCGCTGATATCAAAGCGACAGTGAAACTCATCGATTGTTTCCTTGTTCGCTTCTCTTGTTTTCATTAGCCTTTTATTTTTTGGCTGATGTTTTTAGTTTCTCAATGTCTGTTAAAGGGGAACCGCTTTTTTTTTTATTTCTCTGCTGCCTACCGTGGCTCTGAGTTGAACAAAATAAGTTTCATGCTTTCTTCTTTTCTTCTTTACTGTCTCTCTCTCTCTCCCTTCTGCGCGTGCGAATTGCCTCCATTGCTAGTCAACCTTTTCTTTTCTTTTTTTTCATCGATTCTACGCCTTGCGACTCGCTCTTTTTTCTCCCGCGAGTTTGTCGTTTTCGTCCTCCGCTCTTTTTGTTCTCTTTGAGCGCCACCGCGACAAGGTTATTCCTGTACTTAACCACGACACAGTTTTAGTGCCTCTTTTCCGCGCTGATCATTGTTTATCTGCACTGAGAGCCTCTGACATAAAGCGGGGGAGCTAATAATCTCTTTATTACTATTGTTATTCCTCTCCGAACACTTGGATACCGGCTTGCTGCACCACCTTAGCTCACACCTCCCTTCGTTATTTTTTTTTCCTTTTTGCCGTTACAGACGTGGGGTATTAAGCGTGTTGCTTCTGCATGTGTGTATGTGTGTGTGTGTGTGTTTCTGTATGACGCTATTGACTGGGTGCGGCGAAGCGACACCAGGGAATGTGGAAGTAACGGGTGGATGAGAACTCGCGACGTCGTACCGATGCGTTTTGTGAAGACTCCTTTGGCAGTCCCATCGCATGCCTGCAAAAGTCTGCTCACTTCCTTTTCTGCGTCGCAGCCTCACCTCTCTCGATTATTCGCGCTGAAACTCTCAGCCCTCCATTATTCTACTTTGGCCGTCTTTCGCTGGTGTCTTTCATAGCACCGTTCAGACAAATGCTCTTTTTTTTTTCTTTGTTTTTGGCTCCGCATCAGGTGTCACAATGCTGACTGCGATTCCCTCTCTTCTGCTCACTGTTGCTGCAATGTGTGGAGGTATGGAATCCACGATCGTGTTGTCAGTCTCACCTGTGCAGCTGCAAAAGGAAATAAAGAGGCTACGTGATCACAAACCACCCCAAGCCTGACAATCCTCGTAAAAAAAAAAAAAAACTTTCCGGGTGAGAGCTGAGCGAACGCGTGTTGTTTTTGCTTCTCAAGAAGGAAAAGAACTCCACGTTTTTTTTCTTCGAATACATACACCGCAAACACTTCTATCGGAGTTTTATTGTTTTCTTTTTTGCATGCTTCTCCTTTTTTTTCTGGAACAAACATGTGCCCAGCGCGTCCCTCGCTTCCGTTTCCCTTTCAAAGTCTCTCCTTCACTTTTCAAGTACCGCATCTCTCACCCTCGTGGCCTGCCTTTACGCAGCACAGTGAGAGAGGAACTGCTTTTGCGCATAAGAGTGCGTCAGCGGTGCCGTGCTGAGATGGGTACGCTAAAACAACAAGAGCACGGAAAAAGACAAGAAACGGTTTCGCGTGGGAAACACAACGAATATGCCAAGCGGCGTTGATATCCATCTCTTTACTTTCTTTTTTTTTTCTTCATCTTTGTAAACCATCTAACCTCACAGTCACTATTGTTATTGTCCAAAGTAGAACGGAAAAAAAAATTACTCCTCGTTTTCCTCCTCCTTCCTTTTTTTTCCTTGCCACCATGATCATCGATACCCTTTTAGGTTTTGTATATACTCTCTCTCTCTCTTCCTAGCTTTCTTCGACAGCGCCAAGCTCACGCGCGATTGGGATGTGCAGCGAAATGTGCCATTCGCCTTGCACGTGTTCACATTTTTTTCTCCTTCTCGCTCTTTCTTTGTGTGCGTACCCAACAGATGCTTGCGTTCACGCAACCTCCGACCTCCTTCTTTTTTTACTTTTATTGTTCTCTTCTCTCTCAGTGACGATACACAATACGTAAGAAGTGTTGTTTTAACTCTCTTCTCTTTTCCTCCACAGAAGACAAGCGTTTTGTCGTATCATTCGCTTTATCTCGAAAACTGACCATGTTTACCTGTTAACCTTTTGTACTGTCTTTTCTTTTCCTTTTCTTTTTGTTGTTGTTGTTTTGTCGCCTGTGTATGATTGACTACGTAAAACGTGTTCCACTCTTCCTCTCAACTTTTCTGTTTTGTTTAGCGCTCCACAGGTTGTTGGCTGATCTCTCTCGCTGTTCCATCCTCTGTTTTTCATTTCTTCTCTTTCCAGTGCCTTCGCCGACGTTCCCCTTCTCTCTTTTTTTTCCCCCCTTGCATGTGAGGGTGAAATAGCAACGCAGGGTGATGCAGCAGACGCCTTTGCACCTGATTGATGAAGCGCTGTAGCTGGAGAGAAACACGTTTAACCCAATCAGCATCCACGTGAATACTGTGCTCTTGTTATTGCTGCTGACTTTTTCTTTTTTACTCGACACCCCCCTGTGGCCTAACCGCCGCTACTTGCATCTTTTTATGGTTATTCCGCTTGTCATCCCACTCACTGCAAATTCGGTGGATGGGCACACGCAAGCTTCTCGACGAGCCTCCTATGTGAGGGAAAAGAGTCAAGCAGAAACCAGAAACGCAGTTTTGTAGCACATTGTTCACGAAGCAACTCGTTCGAGCGTTCTTACCAGAGCCGCTGTGCGACTTATGTCTTTAACTGGCTTTCTTTTTTTTTTCTCCGTTGTCGTTTAATATCTCTCCTGTTTGCCTTCGAGAGAAAACCGCAAAGGTCTCCTTTTTCTGCTCCGCACACATTTAACATGAAAGAAGCAAGCTCTTTCTTTTTGATAGGTTTCTTGTGACCTCCGTTTTTCTTTTTCCTGTTCCATCAAGCCGCCAAGTTGACAACACAGTGAACATAGGAGGGGAGCGAAGGAGGGAAAGCTGTAGTCAACGCAAAGTTGCATTGTCTGTGTGTGTGGCGGAGGTGTGGGAATACCCATTCTGCCTATCGGATGAGCACTGCTAGCATTGAAGCGGACAGTCCCCTCTTGCATTCCTCCTCTCTGTTCGCTCTGCAACGAAGGTCAGCTTTCAAACGGGATAAAAGCTCTTTTTTTGTGGCCCAGCTGTTCTCCTTGTCGTTTCAGTAACAGCAACAGCAAACGTCCTACGCCTGTCAACGGGCGTTCGCGGCAGACACGCATCACTTTTCGGTTGTTGTTGTTGTTGTTATTGTTATTGTTATGATCGTGCTTTTTGAGGAGCTTCTTCGCCCAAAATCAAGCCAATGCGAATTTCAACCAGTAAAGAGACTTCATTTCCTTGTTTAAAAAATCGTTTTCCATTATTCCGCTATTTGTTTTGACTGTCGTGTGCTGGCAAGTAGACACAAAAATTCGAACACACAGTCGCGCAAAACCCCCGCACAAAGTAATTTTCTCCCCCCTAAGGTGTGGCCATTCCTGTACTCTCTCTCTCTCTCTCTCTCTTTCTTTCGCGGCGTAGCGTGAGTGGGGAGGGCACGGTTTGGCGCCGCAGCTCTTGGAGTACGCCATCCTGTACAACTCGATTACCCTTTCTTTGTGTGTCAGCCCTCTATTCTTCGTTTTTCTGCGGACCGGGTGTCCAGCTGTGGTTTTTTTCTCGAAATCATAAACATAAACATAACTACAATGAAACAAAAATCAGAATCTCTTTTTTGGACTTTTTTTTCTCGCTTTTGTATTGACTTTTCCTTTCCGTGCTACCATTCCAGTATCGCCTGGCTTGTCTTCTTTTTGGTGAGAGTTGTAGAATTACAACAAAAACGAACGCGTCTCGTTTTTTTTCCTTAAATTGTCTTTTCTGTGTTTGGTTTCTTCCATGCGTTCGCACAATCCATTACTTCTTCAAAAAAAACGACGTATCGTGACGATCACTCTTGTAGACTTTTCTCTAAATCATTGGCTCGTCTTCTTTTTTCCCCTTTTTGTTTCCCGATCGCGTAAACAACAAAAGAATGAGCGCCAACAAAACACAACAAAAACAAAATATTAGTGCTCATTCGCACAAGTACAATCTTTTCCACTGTTTGTTTCCTACTACAATATATATTTATGTTGTGATATTCATGTAATTAACAGGAGACGCAATGCCTGTACCCTTTGTCTTTTCCAGGTGTTTTTCATTGTCTCACCTTTATTTGTTTCAAGCATTCACAAACCTTCTAAAAAGCGGGTTTCCACACTGCCTGCGTAGCGTGCATGGTCTCGTATACGCGTCTGCACGTACGCCTCTCAGCCCGATCGGCATCTGGTAAATGATCCTTTCCTTTCTTATTGTGTGTCTTTTGTTGAGTTTTTTTTTTTTCTTTTGTCGTTGATGACAGAAGTCCAGCAAATACCCATTTTTGGAGCGCAATGCTCCGAACCGAAAGAAACGCCTTTTTTTTTCAGCTCAGTATACAGCATCAGTTGCGTCGGCGTGTGAACACCACCGTTGAAGAACACTACTCCTACTTTTTCTTTTTTTCTTTTTCCCCTCCTCACGAGTGCTCTCCTTTAGCATGTGATTTGGTTTTCCTGGCATTCCTGCCTCAAAATCAGAAGACAGTTGCTTCTATGTATATGTTGAAAAAACGCCCTTTTTTTTTCTTTGCGCCTGCGACGGACTCCAATACTTTTGCGAGTCTCTGCACCTAAAACTATACACACCTGCGCGCGACATTCAAGGCACTTCACATTTGTTTTTCCTTTTTTGTGTGTGCTTGTTTTTTTCTTCTGAACACCGGTCTTCCTTCCTTTCCTCTTTTTGTTTGTCTGTTTCTTGACTTGCTGTCGTTCATTCACTGCAGCTGAACTGCATCTCCATTAACGTTTTGTCTCTTAAGAGAGCTGCACTCAAAAGAAAACGACCGTAAGTGGTCGTTTTCCCGTTTGGTGCGCGCGCCACTAAGCTGATCAAAATTTGCAAAAACACAGTTTCGCATCACCATCGCCGTGCTGCCAAAGCTTTTTTTTTTTTACCTCTCCTTTTTGAGGTGCTTGCCGGTTGCTGCGGATGCGTGCGCATGGCTGCCCACCCGCCTCAACGAAACTCTGACGATAAACGGAGGACGACGACAAGAAGGAAGCCGCTACGTGTCATTTCTTTTTTCGGTGTTGCCTTGACAAATAACTTAACTATAAGACAAGCAATATACCTAATGAAAGAATACTCTAGTTACCAAACTAAATCCTGAAACGAACGTAGTAGCATATAAAACAAGTGAATTCTTGATCTTGATCATTTTTCCTTTTCGCTATTCCCGCTTTGGCAACCTTTTTTTTACTTTTTTTTATGCTTTCAGTTTATCTTATGCTTTTCTCTTCTTCTTCTTTTTTTTTTTTGGAAAAGAGTCAATTGCTGCTTCTCCTCTTCTGTTTTGCACTTACTGAATGCAACAAGGTAGGTCGGTGCATCGATTTGCACTGGCGTACCGAAAAACGGCAGTGCATTCGTGTGTGCCACGCTTCGTCACATGAAGCACGCTCCGCCGTTTTATCGTGTGAGCCGGACTAAAAAATGGAGGAGGAAAAAAAAGAGAAGCAAACAGCCTCGGTAAGAAAACGGCTTTCAACCTCACCGCTCCGTCGAGATGCATTTGGTTTTCTTCTTTCTAACAAGTTTGAGAAACCCAAAGGGGCATGTTGAGCGTCCACGAAAGAAGTGTCTCTGAGTCCGTTGATGCTCCTACAACTTCCTCTTTTTTTTTTTTTTTGTGGCTGCACGTTGTGCAGACGGTATTCCTGCAACAAAGCTGTCAGCGGGCATCCTTTGCATCTCTTTTTTCCCGTTGTTTATGCGTATCACGTAGGGTTATTTCGCTCATTTTAGTTTATTTCTTTTATTTTTTTGTTTTTTTTTTAGCCGCCCTTTGCCGGGAGCCATCTCAGTGACCTATGTGGTCGAGTGATTGGCTCTCGCATCCCGTTTGCTTTCTACGACATCTCTATAATAAGCCGCCAAGCCGCGGAAACAACAACGAAAACGTAGTCGGGCCTATTTTGATCATGGCAAAGCGTGTTCTCGAAGGTCAGTCCGCCGAGAACCACTCGCGCACCGCTTTGGTAAGGAGAGGAAGGGGCAAGTGGCAAGTCGAAGAGTCGGTATTTCCCCACAGATGCTGTGCCACCGATCGTCCTGCTCTCGTTCTTTCTCTCCCTCTCTACTGGGAAGAGGAGAAAGGAGCGATGGTGTCGTCTCCGTCGAGAGGAGGCGTTCAGCCTTGCAACTCTCCTGTTGTGGGCTTTTTTTTTTATTATAAGATGGTTAGCAATAGCTGCGACACCTCTTAAAGTCTTGCCCGCCTGTACAGGGGCAGAGTACCGGTGCCTTCAGTGTCGTTGCCTTCACGGAGGCACATTTAACGGATGAATGTGAGTGGTTTTTCATCGCGGTTCCCTATCTCATCTTCTGTTCTCTTTCACCTCCATCTATGTCCTTTTTTTTCTTTTTTCTCTCATCGTGCAATCTTGATACAGTGAGAGCCAGTGATGCATCTTACAGTTGCCTCCAGCACAGAAACTTCTCTAGCGACAAGGAAACAAACACACACACATACAAATGCAGCTACACAACCTTGAGCTGCTGAGCGAAGCGCACCGCGGCGATGACCACCAGCGTTACTGCTGCCGCGCTAGCGACGCGTGGTTCCGCTGCCTGCACAGCCAAACACCAGAAGAGGCAGCCTGGTCGGATGCGCAGCTCACCGCTGCGGATGCGGCGTTGCGGGACATGCTGGGAACCGCCACCGCGCCAGCAGTCAGCCCGGCGGATACTCCTTCCACCACCCCAACCTCCTCACCTGCCTCCGCGGAAGCTCTTCAGCGGGTTTTGAAGGCAGCCAACGTGACGGCCAACACGAACTTCAGTGAGTTTCCGGGTCCGATGTGCAGTCCGCTGTGCAAGAAGGATGTCCCACTGCTCCGCCAGCACAGCTACACCGTCACCGAGAAGAGCGACGGCATTCGCGTGGTGGTGGCGGCGCTGTGGGTGGCCGGCTTTCCGCAGTGGGTCTGCGAAAACGACGGGGCCAAAGAGGGAAAGCTCAACCTGTCGCACCTGACGTCGGTGCTGGCCCTGGAGAAGGCACGGCGCGGAATGCGGCAGGGCAGCCTCCAGCCGGGCAATGACTGTGCCGCACTGTCCGACGTAGACGTGGTGTTGCCGCAGTGTGGGCAACGTACCGCCACGTTGCGGTCCGCCACCGTCCCGGCAAACGCGACGGCAGCGGAGGAGGCGTTCACAATCACCCTGACCGCAGACAGTACCCCAACTGTTGCCATCGTGGTGCGTCGTCGCTGCGCTGGTCGGCACTTCGCCTACGCCGTTGACCGCTCGCTGGACGCCGCCTACCTCTTTCTGGACAACCACACCAGCCACGAGTACCGCGACTTCGTGCTCGATGGCGAGCTCATGTGCGTGCGCGAGCCCACCGCGGCACAGGCGATCGCACATGACGCAGCCGCCTCTGCGGAGGCTCATCTACTGCTTGGTGCATTTGACCTCTTCTGCTACACCCCGATGGCGGAAGGTGAGAAAGCGGTGCAGCTGGTCAACGCCACCATGATGGAGCGCTACGAAGCCCTCAAGACGGTGATGGCGTCCTGCGCCACCTCCTGCACAGCGGCACCGGGACACCTCACCTGGTACGCCAAGACGATGTGGCGTGTGGCGGACGTCGGAGCCTGCCTCGCCAAGCTGCGCTACTCCAGCAAGCACCGCTGCTTTCTCTTCAGCGGCCCTCACGGGGCAACGGAGAACGATGGCCTCATCTTCACCCCCGATGACTTCCCCATCTCCGTCGGCTCCAGTAGCGTGCAACTCAAGTGGAAGTGGCGCCACCTGCTCTCCATCGACTGGCTGCTGGCGGCATCCGACAAGCAGCCGGACGTCTACACGGTGTCGCTCTTCTTCATGAAGAAGAACTACGGCCATCGCGAGGACGTCATCGGGCACTGGCGGCTGCGCAAGCCGATGACCATCCAAAACCCGCACAGCTTTGACATGCCGGTTGACGCGGCGGTGGTGGCGGAGTGCGCCTACGACTTTGCGCACCGGCAGTGGTACATCCGGCGTCTGCGTCCCGACAAGCGCGGCGCCAACTCGATTGTGACCGCCATCTCCGTCTACGAGAGTCTCGTGGAGAACATTTCACTGCCGACGCTGCTGACTCTGCTGAACGTCGACGACGACGAGGCTCGTTGTCAGGCAGAGGCGTTGGAGGACGCTGTGCAGGCGAGCGCCACCGCAGAGGCGCCATCGCGCGAGACGCCGAACCCGCCGGACGGCACCGCCTCGGCGTTTGACGTGGCGCAGGCGGAGAAGAGCGTGACGGCCTCCGTGACGCTGCGGGCGATCCGCGAGAGCCGCGGCAACACCGAGCTGTACCTCAACGCCTACACAAACAACACGAACAAAGCCGTCAAGTTCCCCCTGCCTTTCCCTCTGCGGAAGATACGCGACTGCGTCGGGCTCGGCTACGACGCGGCCACCGCCCGCACCGCCGTCCCTTCGCTGGAGGAGGCGCTGTACATCCAGCTGGGCAACGCCGGCGGCTGCTACGCGTGGTCGGACTTCGTGGTGGATGCGTGCTACAACGGGGAGACGGGGTACTGGGAGCTTGTCCACCTCAACCCGCGCGGCAACAACAAGGACGCGCTCTTCGACAACGTCATCGAGCACCTTGACTGGCTCCTGCGCCACCGCAGCAGTCACCCGGCGGAGGTCGCTGCTCTGCTGCAGCGGAAGCGCGATAAGCCGCTCGTGGTGGCCACCGCGCCGCGCTCGGAGGCGACGCAGCAGACCAGTCGGCACTACGGGGCGGTGGCAAAGGAGCTGGCGAACGCGCAGCGCAGTGACCTCCGCCGCTTCAACAACTACGTGAAGTCGGCGCTCATCTCATCCACCGCGACGGCGCTGCGGGCGGCGCTGAAAGACCCGGCGAAGCTGCACGCCGTCGACCTGTGCTGTGGCCGCGGTGGCGATCTCCTCAAGTGGCAGCACCTCCGCCCCGCCTTCGTCTACCTGACAGACGCCTCGGTCGAGTGCGTGGCAGAGGCGGCCGCGCGGTACAGCACGTCAGAGGGGCAGAGCCTGAAGTGCAGCGGCGGGAAGCAGCGCGGCTTCCCGGCGCACTTCGCCGTCCACGACGCCTTCGACGCCGCGTCGGGCCTTCGCGGTGACCTCATGCGACGCGGCCCCTACCAGCTCATCTCCTGCCAGTTCTCCATGCACTACGGCTGCCGGTCGGAGGCGAGCATCCGCGCCTTTGTGCGTGCCGTGGCGGACAGCCTCGCCGTGCGTGGCCGCTTTGTGGGCACGACGGTCAGCGACACCGAGGTGCTGGACCGCGCTCGCGTCCGAGGGGCCAGCTACGGCAACGGCGTCTACAACGTCCACTTTGCCGAGGACGCGTATGCGCAGGTGACGGCGGCCGGCTTTGACCCGGCGCGGCTGTCGTTTGGCGTGTCGTACGCCACCACGGTGGAGCGCAGCGTGCAGGACATGGTCGAGTACGTGGTGCCGTGGGCCGCCTTTGTGCAGCTGTGCGCGGCACACCACCTGCGCCTCGTGCTGGATGACAACTTCCTGCACTTCTACGAGCAGCACAGGGAGACGGCAGAGGGCAAAGCACTGCTGCTGGAGATGCGCCGCAAGCGCGGCAACGACGGCGAAGCGAGCGAGATTCCGCTCTCCGCGGAGGAGGTGGAGGCCGTGCAGCTCTACCGACTTTTTGTGTTTGAGAAGACGGCTAAGAAGGCATGAGCGCTGAAAACCGTGCGTGCGATGCAGACGGGATGTGTTGGAAGGGTACGAAACGCGTAAATCTCGCGCTCCACGAGCGCCTTGGGTAACACTTAAACAGCCCAACAAAAATGATTCTTTTGGATCGCGTACAAAACGCAACGTCTCTTCCTCCAGTGTTGGTTGTGAAATCAACGCGCATTGCTGGACAAAAAGGGGAAGGGCGGGTACGAGGAAGATGCTCACACGCTGCTGGTCTGACACGGAGAGCAGCGGAAGAACAAGGGCGGATTCAATATGAAGCTCTCGGGTTTTGTTCTGTTTTGTTTCGTTTAGCGTCCCCTTCTTTCACGCTCTCTCTTTCTATTCATACTTTATCTGACCGGTGTTGGATTCTGTGCTGTTTCAACGGCTTGGTTTTCTTCGCAACGCAAACCAAATCAAAACTCTCTTTTGAACCGCACAGTAACTCTAATCATCTTTGTCTGTGTTTGTCTGTGTGTGTGACCGCGTCTGTGCGCTTCTGTTGCACCACCTTTCCTTATTTCTTTTTTTCGTGTTTGTGCTTTTGAACTCTCTCCCTATCTCTTGCTTTTCAGAGCCCGTTCATTCATACACCCACCAGCACACCAGCACAACTTCCCTTTTTTCACATATTAGAACTACGCAGCCATGTACGGGTCTGACATGGATGAGATGCTGAACGCGATGTTCGGCGCAGGTGGCATGCCAGGGATGGAGGGGATGGGCATGCGCGGCGGTGGCGGCCGTGGCGGACGTGGGCAGCGTGCACGTCGTGGCCGCGACGTCGCCCACGCTCTCCCTGTTTCCCTCGAGGACCTCTACAACGGCAAGACGGTGCAGCTGGAGCGCAAGCGCACGGTGCTGTGTTCGGAGTGCAAGGGCAGCGGGTCGAAGAAGAAGAATGTGCCGCGCGGCGGCAACGTCTGCCCGCAGTGCCGTGGCAGCGGTGCTCGGGTGGTGGTGCACCAGATGGGTATGATGGTGCAGCAGATGCAGGTGATGTGCGACGCCTGCCAGGGCACGGGCGAGCTCATCGACCCGGCCAACCGCTGCGCACGCTGCTCCGGCAGCAAAACCATCGAGGTGGACGCCCCTGTCAACGTGGTGGTGGAGAAAGGCATGAGCCACAAGCAGCAGATCCCGTTTGCCCGCATGGCGGACGAGGAGCCGGGCATGGACCGGCCGGGCGACTTCGTGGTGGTGCTGCAGCAGCTGAAGCACGGCGTCTTCACCCGCGACGACTGCGACCTGCACATGCAGCACCACATCTCCCTCCAGGAGGCGCTGTGCGGCTTCCAGTTCAAGTTTGCGCACCTGGACGGCCGCGAGCTCGTGGTCCGCCAGCCCCGTGGCCAGATCACGAAGCCCGGGGACGTGAAGGCGGTGGTAGGCGAGGGCATGCCGGTGCACAAGCAGGCGAACAAGTTTGGCGACCTCGTCATTGAGTTTCTTGTCGACTACCCCGACCGCGTGGAGGAGGCACAGCTGCAGCTGCTGCGGCAGGCGCTGCCACCGCCGAAGAGCGTGGATGCGGCGGCAAAGAACGAGGAGGACGGTGAAGTGTGCTACGTCACCCGCGAGGATCTCTCTATCCTGGAGGAGGAGATCAAGAAGGACGAGGAGGCGGAGGAGGAGAACGAGGGCCCGCAAGCCGGCTGCTCCACGCAGTAGTGCACCAACGATGTCTGCTTCTGCTCCCTCTGGTCCTGTTTACTCACTTTGCTCCTTCCTTTTTTGTTGTTGTTTGTTTGTATGTTTTTGAGTAGTGGTTGTTGTCTTTACCCCGTCATGCCCTCGGAGTAATGCCTTATGGATACCCTTTTTTTTATCCACCCCTCAGCTCCTTTCTCTGTTGGCTGCAACAGTTGAATGATGGACGGCACACAAGAACAAACATGTCAAAAGCTTTTTTTTTCGGACACAGGTTGTTCTTTTCGTTCGCGCATATGACGTGAGACACCCCTACTCGGCACCGCCGAGTTAAGCGGGTGTTTCGTTTTCTTCCTTATTGTTCATTGAACACCACCGAATAGACTCTGGACAGATATGTTTGTAGTTGTTGTTGTTGGTTTTTTTTTTTTCAGATGTTTCCGTGTTGTTGTTGCTGTTGCGTATATCCTACGGTGATGGGAAGGTTTGCTCTCCTTCTGTCTTTGCTTACTATTCATATGCTGCCTTTTTCTTCTTCTTTATTGTGTTCGAATGGTTTTTTTCTTTTTTTTTGTAATTATCTCTCCTATTGTCATCGTACTTCAAGTGTTCAACGATGTGTAACATAAGTGACTAATCACGAAAGCCCCAAAGAAAAGAAAAAAGATTGTGACCTCTTCTTGACTGTGAAATGCAAAAGCCCCGGGCACTCCTATCTGCTTTGCACGCTGGTGAAAACTGCGCAAGGAGCCCGTCGACGATTCTGCTGAAATTCCACGCTTTTCTTTCCACCCAATGGAGTAATTGTGTGGGAGGGCAGTGTGATTTTCTTGCGAAACAGAGATCACTTCACGTTGTGCGCGTCGCGACTTCATTGCACGGAACGATAAGCAGTTTGCATGATTAAATAACAAGAACAATAAAACACGCTGTGCTGTAGCCGTTTTCTTTCCATCTCTTACTTGAGCAATGGCGCTTCTTCTCCACTTCTTTTGAACACTACATCTCCATTTTTTGTTTTTTAATCGCAAAGACGCACGGCGTGTGGCCATCACAAGCACATTTCTTTTAGTTGTGGTGTGCGCGGCTTTCGAACACTACTGTAGGATGACTAGAAAGTAGTGTGCTGGCCTTGGGAGCCTGGCTCACGGAGGGAAGTGAGTAGGTGTCGCCAGCAGGGCCAAGGCGCGCAGCGGCACAGCACGCAATAAAAGTACGCAATATCGTCATCTTTGAATGCGACAGGATAGCTTCTTGAGTGAGAACCCCTGTCCCGTCCATCGCGCAAGCGCCTTCAGCGCTTCCGGTGGTCGCTCTCTTCATTCGTTACAAGATTTTCTGTGGCACACACCGACCCCCCATAGTACACGCTTTCGTCCGCGTAGTGCTCCTTTCTGCCGTCTTTGCTCAACGGTGAGTACGTTCCGCGCAAGCGTGGCAGTGCTACGTCACTCACAAGTGTGCGGACTATCGACGAGCCAGGCTGCGGCTCGTAGCCCCCAAAGCTCCGCGACAGATTGTCCGCCGGGTTCAGTTGCCCGAAAATATAGAAGAACAATACCTCGATGGCGCGAGTGTAGTACAAGTCATAGGCGTACTCGTACAACTTGTTCAACGATAACCCGCGGCCGATTCCGTCAAAACCGTTCAACTGCTTCTGCGCGTGCACGATTGGAAAATGGTCCGTCACCACTGCCACCCTCGCTCCGTCCTGAAGCCCTTCGTTCACTAGCTGGTGGAGGAGGTGTTCCGCCGCGCGGGGCTCCGCGTGAGCGGAGTGTTTTGCCATAAAGCAATGGCGCTCCTCGCGTTCCGACGACATGGATTCAGCTGTTGCTGCTGCGCGGGCCGGGCGGCTGTCATCCAGCTGATTGATCCACATTTGCTGATACGCCGCGATTCGCGCTGGCGTTCGTGCGCGGGTGGGCAGCTGGTCGTCCAAAATGGGCTCGGCCTCGTTCCACTGAGCAAAGGCTCCCCATCCGCCGAGTAACGCGTCTGTGAAGCAAATGACATCGTAGTCTGCGTCTGCGTAGGTAGCTGTGCGGACAGGGGCGATAGAGCTCAACTCGTTTGCAACGAGCCAGCCACCAATTTCCTCGAGCGCAAGCTTCACCGACGGGTTGATGTAAGGGAGGGGATCGTCCCAGCCTAGTCCGCGGTGGACCAGGCGTGCGGCGCCCCTGTACGCCCGCGCCAAGCAGAATGCTCGAGCGGGGTTGTAAAGCGTGGTGTGCAGCATGTAGAAGATCAGCGACAGAATCGATGCAAAGGAGCGGATGGTGAAACCTGTCTTTCGCAATGCCACGGACAGCTTCGCGACGCTTTTTACTGAGTTGCGCACGAGCCTCTCGCGACCGTTCCAGCAAAAGTCCTCCCCGAGGAAGGTTTTCGGCTCCTGTGCCCTTGTTAACAACAGTTCGCTGCTAGTCGACGCCAGCTCTTCTCGATCCGGTGAAGTGAGGAGGTTCGCCGCCCGGATGCGCTCGACGATGAGCCGTACTGCCGCCACGAAAGCTTCCTCTTGCCCCTCTTCCGCTGCGATCAAGATGTTGTCAATCATCAACTTCCTTTTCCCCCTATCTACCGCCTATTCAATAAACCTACCGTCAGTGACTTCGCTTTGCTTAGTAACATATGGATCGCATTGCGCCACACACACACACACACACGCGCACGCACACACACACAAGGGGTTGAATCATGAGCTCGCAGACCATCGTGTGCAGTTCCCGCTGGGCAGCACATGAGGTGACCCACGCACTGAAGCAGCGCCGCATCAGCGTGGAGGTGAGCAACACTCTGCGGTATTGCGACTTCGTCGGCGGTGCCTCCTCCGTTCTCTACTACGAGCTCCGCAGCGCTGAGGCGCATCGAGATCAGGCGCTGATCGTGTCTCGCCTCGAGGAGGCCCGGCAACGGTGCGGCGCGCAGCCTGTCGTGTTGATGGTGTGGATGACCAACCCTGAGCCGTCGCTCGAGATACTGTCCTGGTTAAACTTGGAGTGCGGTGTTGCCCAGCAGTGCGGCTTGTTGCTTGTGTGGAGCGTCGAGGACGTCGTGCAGTTCCTCGCCAGCCTCGTCGCGTCTGCCGTCACGTCGCTCGAGTTCAACGCCACCGCCCGCCACGCCGTCGGCGATGCACCGCTGCCCATCTTGATTGACGCCTTGACGCAGACACCGCAGATCGTGACGCGCAACGACGTCGTGCGCATCGCCAACCGCAAGACATGCATGGCGGACGTGCTGATGAGTGAGGCAGCGGACTGGGGAGGCATCGTCGGCTTGGGTCAGAAAAAGGCGCAGCGGCTGCAGCACCTCTTTCGCACCCCATTCCTCTCCTCGCAGCAAACCGTGGAGTCCTTCTTGGGCACCAGTGCGCAGAGCAGCTTTGCCAGCGGCCGACCTGCCGTTTCAACGAACATCACACCCGCGGCGGCAGTGGCGGCAGCAACCGCTGCGGCCTCCGCAGCGGAGGGCAACAAAACCCCGACGACATCGACTCCACCTCCAGCACCTCCGCAGCCCCTTGCTGTCAACGAGGACAGCGATCTCGCATCGCTGGGCAAGGAGGGCATGATGCGTGCTCTGCAGCGCAGACGCGAGGAGGAGGACGCAGAAGACGATGGATGACGAGAGACGTGGTACAGTGCGTCTTGTTGTTGTTGTTTTTGTGTGTGTGGGTTGGCTTGTCTGCCGCTGCTTCTTCTGCTTTCGTTTCCTCGCGTCTATTCTTCCCTATACACACTTTCAACGAGCTCATTCATTTATATCACCTGATACTGGGACATCAACACATGAAGCAACAACCACGAAGAGGATGGCTGTGCCAACTCGCATGGCGCTTACGATGTGAAGCAAAAACGAATCCTTGATTGCCGTGTCTTCTTCTTTCTTCTTTCTCTTCGAAGACTAGCCTCGACGCGTGGAACAACAGGCGCCATCTGCTGTCCGCGCGTACTGCGTCGACACTGTATCTTCTCGCTCTTCTTTTCATCTCTTCTCTCCTCATCATGCCTGTTGTGCACTGCTGTGCGAATTACCACCGCCTTCTCCAGCAGCAGCAGCAGCAGCAGCATACCTGCCACCACCCAGTCAAGCGGCTCCATCTCCGTCTTGCCGTGTTCGACTACGCCACGCCGCGTGACTTCGGTGTGAACCGCGTGCCACTCCGTATTTCCCTCATTCCTGCTTCTTTTCTTTTCTTTCTCTTTTTTTTAGGAGCTCACGGTGCAGCGACCTTTACCAAGCCCGCTCGCCGCTTTTCGTTTTTGGTTTTTTTTCCTCCGCCATCTTCGTATTTGACTACTCTCACTTTCTTACTTCACTCCTTCACTTTGGATTTGACATTTAGACAGCTGTGTCTTCTTTTTCACTACTCTGCTCTCCTTTTCTCTCAAGCATCTTTCCTACGCCTGGGCAGCCGTACTCCCGTCAAGCAACGAGCTGTGCTGTAGCGGAGACATGGCGACGGTGGACGACGAAGCTGCCAGAAGCCTCCGCCTCGCCGAGGAGTTAAAGCGTGAGCTCTACGACTGCCCGAGCTGCCTGGAGAAGGTGAAGTTGCAGCAGCCGATCTGGTCGTGCAACGAGTGCTTCCAGATATACCACTTCAAGTGTATTCGCCGCTGGGGCCAGGTGGATCGTGAGAGCGACGTCTTCTCCTGCCCCCACTGCCGCCACACGCAGCCAAAGCCGCTTGTCGATCACTGCTTCTGCGGCAAGGTGCCGAAGCCGAAGTATGATCCGATGATCACACCGCACTCGTGTGGGCAGACCTGCGAGCGGGACCGCCCGTTTTGCGCGCACAAATGCCCCATGCAGTGCCACCCGGGCCCCTGCCCGCGCTGTCAACTGCTGGTCGGTCCCGTGTCGTGCCCGTGCGGTGCAACCACCTACAGCTACACCTGCGGCCAGCCGGACCCCGAGACGACGTGCGACGGCGTGTGCGGCAAGCTGCTCAGCTGCGGCCAGCACCGGTGCACTCTGCAGTGCCACCACGGCCCTTGCATGTCGTGCATGGAGAGCGTGGAACTAGTGTGCTACTGCGGCAAGTCGACGCAGCGCCGCCCGTGCACGCGCGAGACTGCCTTTGTGTGCGGTGAGGTGTGCGGCAAGACGCTGCCGTGCGGCCACCACACCTGCACCCTGCTGTGCCACGATGGCCCGTGCATGCGCTGCCCCACCGACCCGGCGCGCGTCCGCACGTGCCCCTGCGGCGCGATGGAGCTGACCATGGTGCGCACCTCCTGCCTCGACCCCGTCCCCACCTGCGGCAAGCCGTGCCACAAGATGCTGCCCTGCGGCCACCACCGCTGTCAACTGACCTGCCACGCGGGTGACTGCCCACCGTGCGAGGTGCGCGTGGAGACGTCGTGTCGGTGCCGCAAGGTGCGCAAACGTCTGCCGTGCGCCGAGGCGCAGAACTTCACCTGCGCCTACGAGTGCGGTACGAAGCTATCCTGTGGGCGGCACAAGTGCAAAGTGGTGTGCTGTCCAGACCGCGGCAAGCCACAGGCAGAGGTGCACCTGTGCTTTCAGACGTGCGGGAAGCAGCTCGCCTGCGGGCACACCTGCGCGGAGCTCTGCCACGCCGCCCTGCAGTGCCCGCCGTGTGTGCACATTGTCACCCAGCCGCTGCGGTGCCGCTGCGGGGCGGAGGTGCTCCGCCCACCGCAGCCGTGCGGCACGCAGCCGCCGGTGTGCAGGCGTGTCTGCCCGGTCCCGCGGCCGTGCGGGCACCCCGCCGGCCATCAGTGCCACTACGGCCCCTGCCCACCTTGCCAGACGCCGGTGGAGCGCAGCTGCCCGCGCCACCACACCGCCGTCACACTTCCCTGCGGAGCACCCGAGGTGGTGTGCAACGACGCTTGCGAGGCGGAACTGCCGTGTGGGCATCTGTGCAACCGTGTCTGCCACACCGGCCCCTGCGTGGAGGAAGCGCACCCGTGCAAGCAGCCGTGTGATCGCCTGCACGAGGACTGCGGCCACCGCTGCTCAAAGCTCTGCCACGGCAAGGGACTCTGCCCGCCCTGCAACGCCCTCATCGCCTGCACCTGCCCCTGCGGCCGCATCTCCGAGAAGGTGCCGTGCCACAAAATCAAAGAGCGACAGGAGAGTCAGGGCAACCGGTACGCGGCAACGGTGCCGTGCAACGACGACTGCTTCTTCAACCGCCGCCTCGACGCACTCGCCTCGCTCAGCAAGACCAAGAACGAGAAGTTTTATTACTCCCTCGCGCTGTGGGAGATCGCCCGGCGCGACCTACGCGCGGTGCAGAAGGCGGAGCGGCAGCTGTCGGAGTTTGTCGAAGGCAGAGAGCAGGTCGTTTCCCTCCCACCTGCCAGCTCGGCCACACGAGCCCTAGTGCACTCCCTGGCCAAGTACTTCCACATCATGTCCGAGGGCGTCGACAAGGAACCGCAGCGCTCGTGTCTCCTCACTAAGACCGGCAACACGGGCCTGCCGCCAGTGCTGCTCAGCAATGCAGTGAAGGAGGCGCAGATGGACCCGCTGGAGTTCCTGGCACAGCGGGCGAAGCCGTCGCTGAAGGAGAAGTTGTGCCTCGTCGTGTCGGGTGCGCATGTAAACGAGATTCTCATTTCGTCGCTGCTGAACGACTTGATGGGTCGCTTCGTTGTGGCGCCGCCGGAAGTCGGCGAGGATGGGCAGCTGTCCTTTTTGATCGCCTTCACCACCCAGAAGCGAGCGGAGGAGGCGATGAAGCGACTGGAGGCGGCCAACACGCAACACACGTTGCGCATCTCGCGCGCGACGTCGTGAGCGAGGCGGGGCACAAGGGAAAAAAAGGGCATGGACGTACATGCAGACAGCCGCGTAGACGCACACGTACGCTTCTGCTCATTTGCGCTCCTTGTCGACACGCTACCCTTTTTTTTTTGCATTGGGTTGCCTTTCACGTTTGGTGAAGAAGGCGCCTCTTCTTTGTTTGTTGTTCTTTGTATGAAGTTTGGGGAGGTGGCACCGTTTGAAGAATAGCAACACTTCACCGGACCGCTGCCTCTTCAGAAAGAGGCAGTCGAGGAACAAAAAAAAAATGCAGCATCCCTGGTTACCACGATCTTCCTTTTTTATTATTATTTTGATTTGTATGACCGTTGTGTCTCTCCAGCTTTTCTATCAGCACTTCTTTTTCCCCCTTGTGTCTGTTAGAGGTTGAGATCAACGAATAAGTACGTAAATCACTTTATTAAGAAATAGTTGGTGATGGACGTCACCTAACCTGCGCTAACAACACCCTTAACTAAACCACATATGCGGGTCCTAATCTGTAAACCTCTAACGGCTAAGCCATTTTTCTCCTTAGTGTTCCATCTGAGTTTTTTTTCTTTCACTTTCATTTTCATTTTCCAAACTTTATTGTTTTCTTGCGTTTTGCTCCGCAAATTCAATTTGCAACGAAAGAAATGGAAAAAGCTGTTTCGTCCGCGTTTGGGTTGTTGATTTACGGGGCGATGAGCGCGACACAAAAGCTCCCTCCCTCTCTGTCATGCCTTTAATGCTCATTGGTTTTTCGACAAGTTTTCTGGAAAGGTCAGTAGAGAGAGGCGGCTCTTCTGCAAAGGAGCCTTAGCAGAGAATGTGATTCCTATCCAAGAGTGCTTCTTTTTCGCTTTCTTTCCTCCACTTCCCCTTCTCGTATTTTGCACGTGCCGTTTTACACCTCCTGTTGTGCAGCCCGTCACCCCCATTCACACCACGCTGTTTTCTTCACCACATCCATCACCGATGGACGCAAACGCAGAAGGCGAGGCGGAGAAGGTTTGGCGGCCCACATCGGCGCCGTGGCGCTCCCCGGCCACCGACAAGGCTGCCGCGACGGAGGAACCGCCGCGGGCCACCACCGCCGCCAGCCTCGCCGCACCGCCGCCGTTCATCAAGCCGCCGGTGCTGACTTCGTCCTCCTCCGCTGCGGCGCGGGAGGACGGCACTGCCCCGAACATGGAGGAGCGGTGGGAGACGTTCCAGCGCCTGGCGCAGGCAAGTGAAGCGGCCTTCCGCGGCATGGCGGAGGCGACCGGCCGGCAGCACGCCGAGGTCGCCGCGCAGCAGAAGGAGCTGGCAGCCTATCAGGAAAGTCAGAACGCGATGGCGGCCCAGCAGCGGCAGCAGATCGAACACCTCACCCGCGAGTGCGCGCAGCTGCGCCAGAGCGACGCGAGTGCAAAGGAGGTCGTCGCCCACCAAGCCGACCGCCTCGTTGCGCTGGAGGCGGAGCTGCAGGCGACTCGGGTACGTCTGGCGCAGACCACCCTGGCTCACCAGCAGTCCGCGGAGGCGTGCGACCGGCTGCGGGAGAGCGGCAAGGCGCATGAAATCCACACCAAGGAGCTGCAGGCATCCCTGCGCTTCGCGGATGAGGTGGTGCGGTCGATGCGGCAGACCGTCGCCGCGTGCGAGAAGGAGAAGAACGAGGCACTGCTCGAGCAGCACGGCAGGTTCGAGGCTTACCGGCTGGAGCTGATCGCCTTCTACGACCGCCGCGCCGCTGAGCTGCAAAACGAGTTTACGGAGAAGGTAGCGGCGTTGCAGACGACCATGTTGGCCGCCGCCGACGCCCGCGAGGCGCAGCTGAAGCAGAGCTGGCAGGACACAGCCGCCAAGCTGCGCCGCGAGTACGACGAGGTGCTGAAGGTGATGCAGCTGCGCAAGACGGCCACCGACACTGACTGCCGCGAGCGCCGGGAGCAGCTGGAGCGCGACAAGGAGGCGGCACGGGCGCAGCTGCGGCAGGAGGCAGAGGCGACGGAGCTGCGGTACCGCGCGCGTGAGGAGGCGCTGCTGGAGGACATCGCCCGTCGCGAACGCGAGCTGCGCGAGCGTGAGGCGGCCATCCGCGCCGCCGCCGCCCAGCAAGAGCAAGAGTCGGTGCGCAAACTGCAGGCGCGGGAGGCGGAGCTGCGCAGTGCCCACGACGCGGCGCTGCAGCGCGTAGCTGAGCAGGCGGCTGCGGAGCGGGAGAAGCTGTCGGAGGGCTTCATGGAGCGGCTGCAGCAGCTGTCCAACGCCCACATGCAGCAGGAGCGCGAGCTGGAAAGAATGCACCGGGAGAAGGAGCGCGAGATGGCGCAGCGCTACCGTCTAAGCGGCATCGACGGCGGCGGTGACAGGGGCGGCGATGCGCGGGAGCGGCGGACGTCGGAGCTTGCGGCGGTGGGCAGCGACGCCGCGAAGGAGGCGTTGCTGAAGCGCTTTGACTCGGTGGAACAGCGCCAGCGCGAACGGTCTGACAAGCTGCGCTCCGTTCTCTACAATTCGGAAGAGTAGGAGCACGGGGAACGATCTGCGCTGCGCAAGGCGTATCTTTTTGTTGTTGTTGTTCTTGTTGATTCTCAGTTCTTTCTTTGGTGTTCGTTCTCTATCTGTGGAGCTGTTGCGAATTGTTGCCGAACACGTTCGACGTTATCGTTTTTTTTTTTTGGTCGCTGTTGTTGTTGTTGTTGTTTGCTCTTAAGTGGAATGAGTTGCCCTCTTCGTTTTTTTTTTCTTCTCTCTCTCTTTCTTTCTTGTGTCCTATTACCGCTCTTGGATCGAATGCATAGTCGAAGGCACGTACTGACACTGGATCATCCCCTTTGCGCTAGAAGCTACACAGTTTTCGCGTTTCCTTTGGAGAAAAGCGTGGTTTCTTTATTTCTCCCTCCACGACGATTCGAGCGACACTCCGCAAGACATTTACTGCATTCTCTCTCTCTCTCTCTCCCTCACCCTTTTCTCTCTCATTTTCTAGTACAGCTGTGCGGGCATAGAGTTGCTTCTCCGTGCCACATCATCAAAGAACACAGAAGAACGCGTCGAGTCCAGACACAGACACGCAAGCGAAGATGTGGCGGCAAGTATGCGCGCGGCTGAACATCATGCTGGCCCCGTCCGTTGAGCAGCAGTTCATCAAGACCAAAGGATGCGCTGGCCTGGTGTGCAAGGCGGCGGACACGATCGAAGAAGGGGAGGTGCTTGCCGTGGTGCCGTACCTCGCCTGCACATCGCCCATCATGGCGCTCGCCTCGCCGTGGGGCACGCAGCTTGGCGCCGCCCTCAGCAGCTATGCGTTGGAGGACGGTGGCGTACGGGTGGAGTACGCAAAAGAGGGGGCGTTGACGACGGCCTTCACGGCCCTCGCCATGCAACCCCGCAGCCCGTTGGAGCACTACCTGCGGAGCCTTCCCCACGATGACGGGGACGCGGCGGCGCTGGAGGTCGCACTGGGGCCTGCGCTGACGGCGCAGCTGCGCGCCATCGAGGCACTGAACAGCGCTGTGGTGACGCGCATGCATGGTGATCTTCGGCAGCACGGCGTTGCAGTCTCCCTGGCGGACCTGCAGCGTGCCCACCGCCTCTGCGCCAGCCGCTGCCTCGACATCCCTGGCAGCGAGGAGTTCTTCGGCGGCCCTGCGTTGGTGCCCGTCGCGGACCTCATCAACCACGACAGCGGGCCGGCAAACATCACTGTCTACGCAGAGTCGACGCACCGCCTGGGGCCGCTGCTGCAGCGCCACAGCCGCATGAACGTAACGAACAACAGTTACAAGAGCTACGCCTTCTGTGTCGTCGTGCGTGCCGTGTCGCAGATCGACGGCGGGGCAGAGCTGACGTACCAGTACATCGACGCGGCAGCCGACCCGTCGCTCTACGCGGACAGGCTGTACTGGGCCTCTCGCTTTGGCTTTGTTCCGCCAGACGTGCAACAGAGTGAGCCAAAGGGACCGCGCGCTGGTGATAGTTGCTGAGGCGTCAGCACCTTCCTTGCATGGGAGGGGCTTAGCAAGGGTTGTTCTTGTCGCTGTTGTTTTTATTATTGCTGCTTCCCTTTGCTGCGGAGCTTGCATCCTTTTTGCCACATCTCTGGCTTCACAGATTCTCCCTCTGTCTTGTTCAACCGGATCAAAAGCCCACACCCACCGCTGGGTGACTCCTGATCATGACAACGAGACATTGCCATGTCTAAGTGTGTGTGTGTGTGACAGTCGTGCATGTTGACGTCTTCACAAAGCAGCTCCTTTTTCTTTTCGGCTAATTCCGCGGTCACTCAAATGCTGTCAATCCAATAAAAATGGAAGCAATGATTCATGACCTTTCCTGTCGACGCTGCTCAGGTTTCTCACTCAACACTTCTCTTTCTCTCTCTTACACTCTGATCTACCCCTGTACGTTCGCTTGCGTCACACTCATTTGCGGCGCAAAGAGGAGTTTTCTGCGATGAGTAGCAGCGAGAGTCCCGTGTCTGTGCTGTGGGATAGTCTTTTAAGGGCGGCACAGCAACGGCCGCCGTCGAAGCAGCGCAGCCACCACCGGCAACGGCGGCGCAGTGAAGCGCGGGTGTCTGTGTACGCGTGCAAGCAACACCGAGGTACGTTCTGGTGCGCTGAGCCCTGCCGTCCGGAGAAGGTTCAGGTCAAGAAGAAGGTGAAAAAAGTCACCTTCTCTCCGATCGTGTCGGTGGTGGAGTTCACCGTGACAACGAGTCGCTGGGATTAGCCGGAGCGTTGGTTGCGTGTACGTGCATATCTGCGTGTGTGTGTGTGTTTGAGTATGTTCGTCGTGGTTTTATTCTCTAGTCGCTGCTGTCTACTACAACCAAAGAACGTGACAGACAAACTCCGAACACAACAGTATGTTGTACCTTTCTTTTTTTTTTTTCTGGTTGCTCGCAGTGCTTGACTCCTTTGTGAAGGATGTCGAGACACTAAGTGCGTGCAGCGCCTGTGTCCCCGGCTCCACGTATTCGTCACAAAATGTCTTGTGGCTTTCCCTTCGTTCCCGTTTCCTTGTCTTACAACAACGTCTACTTCTCTACTTTTTCTCTCTCCCTCTCTCGTCTGGGCCTCTGCCTACACACACACGCACACACAGTTCGTCGAGACAGAAAAATCTTCGAAAATGGTCGCTGAGAACAAGGCTGCGAACCCCATGCGGGAGATCGTCGTGAAGAAGCTCTGCATCAACATCTGCGTTGGTGAGAGCGGTGATCGTCTGACCCGTGCCTCCAAGGTGCTCGAGCAGCTGTGCGAGCAGACGCCGGTGCTGTCCCGTGCCCGCCTGACCGTGCGCACGTTCGGCATCCGCCGTAACGAGAAGATCGCCGTGCACTGCACCGTCCGCGGTAAGAAGGCCGAGGACCTCCTCGAGAAGGGCCTCAAGGTGAAGGAGTTCGAGCTGAAGAGCTACAACTTCTCCGACACCGGCTCCTTCGGCTTCGGCATCAGCGAGCACATTGATCTCGGCATCAAGTACGACCCCTCCACCGGTATCTACGGCATGGACTTCTACGTCGTCCTCGGCCGCCGTGGCGAGCGTGTGGCGCACCGCAAGCGCAAGTGCGGCCGCGTTGGCCACTCGCACCACGTGACGAAGGAGGAGGCCATGAAGTGGTTCGAGAAGGTCCACGACGGTATCATCTTCCAGGCGAAGAAGAAGAAGACCATGATCCGCCGCCGCCGTCGTTAAGATGCCGCGCGCCGAGTTGTTTTTCTGGTCAAGTGAACATAATGTTTCGAGTTTCGTTTTATGACTGATTTCATCATTTCCTCCAAAAAAAAAAGATCCTCTTTCTCTTTAAGCGCGAAGGACGGTGTAGCGTGACGGGACTGCTTGTCGGCGCTCTGCCGCAGTCCGTCTCTAAACAGGATGTTGCACAGCAAAGCTGTCTACGTCTTCTCTTGGTTTTGTCTCCGTTGTTCACCAAACACGCTGACTGACGTGCAAGCCGCGTGAGCAATGGCATCAAGCGACCAGCGAGAACGTAGGAAGGAATACACACTCCCTCTCTCTTCTCTGGCTGGCTCCGTGTGTTTGTCGGTGCCCACCTCACATGTGTGTGCATCTTATGGCAAGTAAAGCATCTCAACTCCCTCTCTTCTCTCTGCGCGTTCTCCCTCTCCCTCTCTCTCTTCCTGTCTCGCTTTACGTGTACCCGTGCTTATTTGCTTCTCCCCATTTGGTGTCTTTGTCAACACCACCGCACACATACGCGAGCGACAGTGTTAGCGTCTTGTTCTTCCTTTTAAAGCCATACCTCGCGTCTTTCAACCTGTTACTGCACGCCTATTCAACTTTTTTTTTCTAAGCCTCCGTATAAACAGCAATCTTCTCTTTTTTTTTTTCTTCTCTCCGCTTTGATCGCTTAGGTCCTTCTTCTAGTTTCCCTTTTTCTGTCAACTTGTTCTTTTCTCTGGTTCTCTCCGGTGTCCTTGCGTTCAAGCGCTTGAAAACTATAAACACAAAAGCTTGATCGCTGGTGGCTAGTCCCCCGATGGCTGGCACCGACACGCAGCCGAGTCCGCCAGTGGTGGTGATGGAGTGTAAGGAGGTTGGTGTTACGATCAACCTGCTTTCGCCGCCCACGACGTCCAACTATCTGGCGTACAACCGCGTGTGTGCGACACTGGACAGTGATTTCCTCATGCAGCCCATCAACGAGGCGCAGTACGACAGCGAGACGCAGGCGTGCGTCGATCGTGTCTCCAACGGGCCGGCGTCCTTCTACGACCACTACGTGCGCAAGCCGACCCGCAAGAAGGGTCTCTCGGTTGGGTGCGAGTGTCCGATGGAGCACGCACTGATGAACGAGGACCTTCTCATGCCGCCCACGCAGCGCGACTTGCCGGCCGGCGGCGTTGACGCGCGCGCTTTCAGCGACCCACTGACGCGACGCCTGGCCACCGGCCGCATGCCGCCGCCACAGAGCACGTAGGCTGTCTGTTGCTGCTGTTGTGTTTGCGCTGCTGTGTCGCATCGGTGCGCTGTCTGTTTCTATTCTCGCGCAGCTGCAGCTGCCCTTCTCATCCCACGGTGGTTTAATTCTTTTCTCTTTTCACTGTTCTCTGTTTAAGGCGCGATCATCTCTCTGCCGTTCTTTACTGCCGCTCAACGTCAACCATAAAGCGATTCTTCTCTTGTTCCCCTCGCTGACCTTCGAGCAGAAGAGGAGGGAACGAATGCCATGCAAACACAAAGCCACCACGCCCACTGACCACAACGCAAGCAACCATGCGCCACCGGTCAGACAACACAAAAAGGGCCTGTTGTTTGTTTTGACGCGGTTGTCGCGAAATAGCCAAGCGGTTTCATACTCCAATGCGCCTGCACCTTCTCAGAGCTGACGCCAACCTTCTCGCCTTTCCCTTCCCCCACACGCTTTTTGACCGTTTCCCTTTTTTCTTTTTGGCCGCCGCGCCAGGCTGCCCTGCCCGCCAGGCCAGCGGGGCACTGCGCCGAGACCCACCGTGGGCGGGTGGGGACACCACACACCGCGCCGCCACCGAGACGACGCCGCGGCGGCAAAGACAAGAGAGAGGACGAGGGGAGACGAGCAGAGCAATGACACACAGAGTCGGTTGGTGAGAAGCACGCGCGGGCAAACACGACACAAGCACACGCGGTGTGTGCAACGCGTTGATCATTATTTCTACGAAGCGGTGCACCGGACGCGACGACTTGCCGCGTTTGGCGGGGCAGCTACCGTGCATGAATACGCTGCATGGCATGCGTAGAAATGGGCACGGGCAAAGGAGTTGCGGACGCAAAGAGAGCGCATGCTGATCGCTCCCCGCACGCGTGCACGCTGCAATTCGAATAGGAAGAGAGGCGGGGTGCGCCACCACAGCATGGTTGACCGTTCTTTTTGTTTTCTCTGTTGTTGTTTGCCTGCTCTTTTGTTGTTACATATCCAAAACAATTAGTTGTTGTTGTTTTTTCTTTTTC